>JAECUM010001414.1:0-147460 GCA_016617855.1 Megalonaias nervosa
TGGTAAGATGCGTGCAAAAATTAGACTTAATTTATTTAAACACAAATTCGGAAATATTGCAATGTAGGTATTTGCACATGTACAATACAGGAGCCATTTTTAGCGGTAACGCTTCGGGTTTTCTGGTAATGGCATTTTTACAGAAAAAAAAATTAAGGACCAGTGAACGTTTTTATTCTGTCGAATAAGTGAAAAGTCCGAATAAATGGCTTCTTCATGATCGACTGCATTTGAGGTAAACGCTGTATGCGGAAAATCATTTATCATGACATAGACATCGTAATGCATTGTGTTTATTATATATTTTACTTTTTAGAAACAACCCTGCTTAAAATTTCATTTTCATTACTTTTATGGGCAGATTTGTATTTAGTAAAGAAGTATTAGCTACATGATAAAACTAAGTCACGAACCGACTAACACAATATACAATAATGGTGAATTTGATTAAATAAGATTTGGTGCAAGGAAAAGGTTACAATGGTGGTCCCTTAAATTCATGAAAATATTCATATGGTAGATTGGACTTTGTGGATAAGTAGTCTTGAAGATACCGTTCAAGTTGACAAAGTAGTGAAATTTCGAACAACAACTGCTTTAATTACTTTTGCTTGAATTTTACGCAAATGCTTCATGTCTTTTGCAAAAAGGGAAACGGTACGCGCAAGGTACGGTATGGTGCATAAATTATCAAAAATTATACAAAGCCGAAACGATGTGATAATCCATCCGTTCTGTACGCATACAGTGCGAAACGGTACAGTACTCCTTGTTTCCAGCAGATATCACGAAACGCTCAGCAGAAACGAAACGAAATTGTGTAAAGACTAAAAGATTGAAAGAAAACGGGGTGTAAATAGTAGGTACACTTCATGTGTGTTTTACTTCGAGTCGGCTAAGAGAATGCGCTTGATATTGCATAGGGATACGTAGAGGCTGTCATGATCTAAAACAAACGAGTTCTTTTGTCGACGCGGAGCAAAGCATTAATGCAGTTTAATACTTATTACATATCTTCAGGCTTTCAAAACATCTTTATCGATACTATGTACATGGAATTCGCTGTAAATCAGAATGTGCCATAATTGATTTGGTCCATCGAAGAATATTGCCGTGCATACTTCTGTGTAAACATAAATAGTTTTAGGCTCGGTATGCGACATTGAAACGCGGCCTGAAGATTCGTATAAGTAAGATGAGCCATGTAACATTACTTGAGTATGTAGCAAGTCTTTCACACAGGATCGCTCCACATGGCGGAATCCATAATGGAACCTCAGATTTCGAACGGTGGAGAACTGCAGAGGCAGTGCAAAAGCTTGAGCATCGAAATCTCATAGCACAACGTCCTCTTATTGATCAAGCAAACAGAAGAGGCATCTCCTGTCTAGGTGTGCCACTTCAAGTTCAGAGCACAAACTGGCCACATCAGACACTCACGTACTCAGAGAAACCAAACCAGTTACTGATGTCTTGATCATCTTCGAAATCGTAGAACGAAGAAGTCGTGGATTCCAAGCTCTGGCCGAATCGTGCGAAAGATTTATAAAAATGGCATTAACAAAAGCCTCGCCTGGTGCTCAGCATTAAGAGGTTATTGTTAGAACTGGTCGGTGTCAGGATAATATGACTGGGAGGGACATGATGGCACGTGTCTGCGGCATGCTGCCCGAGTGCTAGACATCACTATAAAGTGCCACACTGCAGACATCGTAGCGATATGACTCAAAGTGTTTAAAGCTACGTTAAAAATCCAAATCACACACACACACACACACACACACACTGTTTTTAACCCCTAAATCAACCAAGGACATCAGATAGAGAGAACGTGGTATTCAGGTAACGGAAAAACTGCCAGCTATTACTTAAACACGTGTTCACTTGAAAATGTACCAGAGCCGAGTCGTACCATTCAATCAATATGGATCTATTTTCAAGCCTTACTCGTATAAATAAAACATCAAAACGTCATGTATTTTATAAATAAAGACTGTAGCCAGTAAACTGATATAGGGTATTATTTTTCCGTGAAAATTCAGATAATTTTCTGTCATTCTTTGAATTATGTGCACGTATTTTTCATTGGTTTGAAGAAGAAATGCACTTCGTATACATTTAAATGGCACATTGGTACTTAGGTGTCAGAAGAGAAACTTTGTTATATATAATAGAAGAACAAGTGAAAGATAGGAAGAGTTCGAAATTTGTCAAGGACCAGGATTTCATTACGAAACATAATGTAGGCGTGTATTTTGAAATGTGCAGTTTTCCAAAACCAATTTTACACTGATACAATACAAGGAGCAGGTCAAATTAACTTCTATGTACATGTAATATGATCGTATCACCAGCGAACTCTACCAAAATCATCTCGTTTGGCCTGTGTAGTGTTTGGGAAGCCATGGTGTTTCGGTTGAAAAGTAGTACCTAGTACACTTCGTGACGCCGAATGTTTCTTGTATATGTCCCAGAAGGTGCATATTCGTTTTGTTCCGATATATATTTTGATATTTGATCCATTGCAATGTTTTAGGAAGAATAGGTTGTAGATCCGACAGAATTATTAAGTAAATCTGCAGAAATGACACTGGGACAGCGGGATCACGTGTTCTACATTTTGATTTACTAACTTTCGGATGAGGTATGGGTAGTCTGAGAGGTTATGTGTCCCTGTGAGTACATCAATGTGTCACACGAATTATTGGCAGGGTTACTTAGTGACCATGGCTATGAAGAATAGTATAACAAGATGAAGCTGGTTACGATTGGATTTAGCAAAGATACTGAAAGCAATTTCCTGAAAAAGATGTGTTTTTTAAAATGTAATTTAACGATGAATAAATAGAATACCATACTCATGAATATAAGTCCAACAATGGATTTAACAGAATGATGCGCACTGAGTTCAACAACTGATATAAGGAAATTATATCTTCCTAAACGGAACTAATCAGAACATGTAACTTCGACGAGTAATCAAACGAGAATCAATGTATACAACTTATAAACGAGTATGATTGCTACATGGATCCATTACCATGGATAATCTATGTTTAGAATTCACATAAATATGACCAATGTACGACTCTATCACAAAGCATATCAAAATATAGGATTTATACACAAATATGACCAATGTACGACTCTATCACCAAGGGCGATCAAAATTAAGCGTTAGTAGTAATAGGGGATACTATATGTACAATGGGAATTAGCATTACGGGACCCTACTCTGTACTATACGGACAAGATTTATAAGGACAAATGGCACACCCTGGGACGATATACGTACAATGGGAATTTTGTATAGCGACAATAGGAATGGAACAGGTAGGGTGACGTCACGGTACTGGACACTTGCAACAATGTTGCAAGTACCGTGACGTCATCCCACCTGTTCCACCTGTTCCATTCCTATTGTCCCTATACAAAATTTTAAGCATTCGCGTCCGTTTCTGTGGATAGTATAGTGTATGTTTTATGCATTCGCGTACGTTTCTGCGGATAGTATAGTGTGTGTTTCATGCATTCGCGTTCGTTTCCATCGATTGATGAACATCATTCTATCATACTCAAATCATACAACCGACTAAAAAAAAATTTAGGTAAGAGAATATTGTTTTGGGGATTTAAACATAAATTATACAATCGAATAAAAAAAAGTTTAGGCCAGAAAGAATAAATCTTTTCGAGGCATATGAAAGTGGCCCTGAAAAGGACCGTTGGTTTTTATGTTAACACCAGTTCGTTAACATAGAGGGCATCGCACTGATCTTCTTCTCTTTCTCAAACTTTGTCTAACCTCTGGACCGTAGATGAGGACTCTCTTCAGACAGCCCTGTCTCTCCACATAGCATCTTCTTTTCCAAACAGTCGTCTCGGTGATCTGGATAATGGTCCATGTTGATTTAACATACATGGGTAAGTTCGTACAGAAAAACAACGACGATACGAAAGTAGAGGATTCAACATTTGTCCACATCTTGTGACGAGAACAGGTCAAGGGAATGAAGTGAACCGCCTTTATTTATAGTGGAAGACCGGATCGAAACGGATTGAGATTGTTCACCAATCCCAACACGCGTTACAAAATTCAGTCACAGTCTGTCTTCCAATCCGAAGAGAGCTACCTGTGACGTCACATCCCCTATATAGGTGAGTTAGCGTCTGTGCACAGTGAATCGATGCGACATTGTTTTTTGAAACATGACGGAAACTAAGAAGACAATGAATTGGGGTGCACCGTCTGTGGAGACGAGAAGCGATGGCATAGCACCGGCTGCCAAAGTTAACACAGGTCCACCTCCAGAAGAGGTCGATTTTAATTGGGATTTAGTAGATTTTCTCTCTTCGCAAGAATTTGTTCCGGTACCAGTACCTTCGCCACTTTCTCCTTCTTTAACACAGGTCGAGGATTTTAAACAGAGACAGAAAGAAGAATTGGAGAAATTTTTACAACAGCAGAAAGAGGCAGAACAAGCATTTCTCCTTGAACAGCAACAGCAAGAAGAAGAAGAGGCAAGAGGAAAACGACAGGAAAAAGAAGAAGCAGTAGAGAAAAAACAAGGTCTAGGAGAAAAGGAAAACAGTGAAGCTCAAACGGTAATCGTACTCTTGGACATTTTGTCAGAGTTAAGAAGTCTGAAACAAATGTATCAGACTTCTTTATTACGACCCAAGAGAAAAAGACCTTCCCGAGGCAAACAGTCTAGCCTTGTTAGTGCACCGGAGATACCACCCCTAGTGATTTCTACCATATCATTGACAGGAGAAAGTCCGGAAGTAGGCCTTGGCTGTGGCAAAGGCTTAAGGCAGTTAAAGTTGATTGCTTCTCGTTCCTGAGTCTGTTTTTGTTCTAAGAAAAAACAATAAAAACAAACACCCAACGGTCCTTTTCAGGGCCACTCACTTCTATTGAAAAGAGATAATATTCATTTTGCCTCAATCAATTAAAAGTCAAAATCCCTTTTAAGTCTTTTTAACCCTCAGATATACGTGTGTGAGTGCGTGAGTGTAGGCCCTTATTCTAAAAAATCAAAACCAAGAGACACTTACGTTTTTCAGTCTGGTCTATTCTGGTACAAATATTTACAATCCAATTCACAACACAACACAACACTTTTTAAAAAAGTTCATAGACTTCTGTGTCTTTTTTCTTTCACTCTCTCTGTTTTTTAAATTTCTTCACTTTCACAGTTTTTTTTCTCCTCTTCTTCCTCACATTTTTCTCGTCTTCTTTTCTTTTCTATCTTTTCTTTCTGAACGTGTCGGGGTTCTTCCTTTGCTGAGGTCACCTCTTCTTCTTCCTTCTATTGTTTCTTAGAGCAGTCTGAAGACCAATGTCCTTTCTCTTGACAATGATAACAGGTATCCTGACTTTTGTCTCTTTTGACACTGGTCTTGCTTTCTGACGATCTGGACATTCTGTAGCCCAATGCCCTTTCTTCTGACAGATATAGCAAGTATCTTGACTTTTATTTCGAAAGGAGGGGGAGTAGTCACTCGGCTTGTCTGAAGAAAACTTTCGTATGACACCTCGCAAAGCTCAGATCAGAAGTTCGATCTGTGTGGGTTCTTCGATCGTGCTGCTCGGCTTGAGAGCGAAATGAATACTGAGAGGGAAGGCAACAGCCCCTTATATATACACTGAGCCTGACATGGATATATAGAGGTCCATGGCGTTTCAGATGTAGTCATTTGAGTTTTTGCAGTCAAGATGAAACGATTGCATCATTTCGTAAAGAAAGGAGAAGAAAGTAAGAGGCAGAAAAGTGATTTATCGCCTCGCACAGTAGCTGAAGTCTTGGCTCAAATTCATGAGAGCGATTTTGAAGATGAGATGAGTGAACCAAAATCCAGACCCAGTGAGTCTACATCAAGTCAAAGTCCATCACCACCAGTAAACCCTGAAAATTACTACCACATTCGAGAAACCGACAAAAGCTCCTCCAGAAAATTTAGAACTACGGCCTACACGTACGCGGTGAAGTTTAAAGATTTCAAGTTAGACGTACCGTTGGAGAAAGCAGAAGGGTTCATCACCGATGTGTGGGATCCTTTGTTAACCACACTGAAACAGAAATGTGAAGCCAAAGAAGACGATCGATTGAGGCTTTCCATTCATCACGACAGTTTGAAGTCCCCCGTTTGGATCGAGTTTAGCAGTCCGGCAGAATTGACACCTTCCAAGGTCATGGACAAGATTCACGTGCAGCAATCCAACGACAAGTTTCACATCACCGACGGAAAAGCGACACTGTTTATGACACACGTGTCTCTTCCCCAAGGGACCGGACGCAAAAAGGTTTTTATTAGTAGACGACCTTCGCAGCATCAAGCGCAGCCTCGTCCGATTTAACAACCCTCAAGACAAGATGTGCTTTGCCTTTGCCATCGTGGTGGGACGAACATATGCCGACAAGAACGACACGGCAGAATGGAAAAGAGCCTGGCAAACTATTCAGAAATCTAGCCAAGCCAAGCAACGAAGAGAAGCAGAACTCCTGTTACAGCGAGCGGAGATATCTAAAGACACCGCTTGTGGCATTCCTGAAATGCAAAAGTTGCAAGACGTCTTGGCTCCACGCTACACCTTGAAAGTGCACCCTCAAGAAGTGAGCGGACCTCTGTTGTTTCGAGGCAAAGATTTCAAAGAAAGAAAATACATTCACGTCTGTCATCACGATGAACATTTTGATACCATAACCAGTATCACTAGATTCCTGGGATACGGTTATTACTGTGAGAAATGTGACTATGGCTATAACAATCGAGAGCAACACAAGCATTGCGGATCGAAATGTGAGGGATGTTTAGCCTCTAAACCCTGTCTTGACTAAAGATAAGAACGAGTGCATTGCCCAGCTTGTCAGCGAACGTTTGTCAGTCATTCCTGTTACCAACAACATCTAAAGATGGAAGGTTCACAGCAGAAATGTGCTTGTCAGCTCCTGAGATTGTGCCCTACTTGTGGACAAGGCATACGTACCAATAGTGCCAAGTTACACGTATGTTCAGGAAAGAAGTGATGTCACATTTGTCGCCAAATCGTGGACTTGGAACACCAATGCTACATTCAAAAATACCAATCCAAACATGAAGAAGAAGAAGATAATGACCAGAAGAAAGGCAATTGCATCTTTTTCAATTTCGAATGCATGCAAGAGACTGGCATTCACATTCCTAATTTCTGCATGGCTCACCGAGCGTGCGAGAAGTGCATCCAAGACCTACCTTTACTCATTCCCCTCACTGCAGAAAGATTCCTGGAGGACGTGAAAAAATCTTTCGGGGACCGAATACGCTAGCCGATTTTGCCCAATGGATCTTAGACCCCATCGACGAGACGTGGAACCAAGAAGACATCGAACGTTACGGAGATTGTCATCGCTATGCCATGTTGATGGCTCACAATTTCTCGGGATACTATGGACAGTTTCTTTTGAGATATTATACGGAACAAAGTACCGAACGTCCTAAAGTGACTTTGAACGGAGCCAAAATCATTTCCATGCAAGTGGGACAAGTGCAGTTTAAAGACTCGATGATTTACTTGGCCATGCCTTTGAGTCGCATGCCTCAAACCTTTGGAATGGCAGAAATGGCCAAAGGCTATTTTTCGCACTTTTTCAATACCGAAGCCAATCAACACGCCGTTCTACCCCATTTGCCTGAGGCTCACTACTACGACCCCGACAACATGCGTACCGAACAAAGAGAAGCTTCCTACGTTTGGTACCACACTCACGCCTCGGACCCCTTCGACTTTCAGGAAGAAATGTTAAAGTTTTGTCGTTCCGACTTGGACATTTTACGGCGTTGCTGTGGAAAATTTCGAGAACTGTTCATGGAGCACGGAGGGATCGACCCTTTGAAAGAAGCTTGCACCATTGCCAAAGCGTGTTTCTTAGTGTACCGCCAACGACTCATGCCCGAAAGCACATTGGCTGTCATAAGTCCTCAAACGACGAACTTTGTCAAACGTCAATACTCGGTCAAAGCCCTACGCTGGCTACATTACTTGTACGACAAGGAAGACAAATGGATCTAACACGCTCGCAACGGAGGAGGCGAAAAGACCATCGGAAGGTATTCGGTGGATGGCTGGGACTTAGAAAACCCCAAGATCGTGTACGAGTTTAACGGGTGCTTATTTCACTGATGTCCCATCTGCTACCTCAACGTAACACAACAAATCAGTTTTTACGACGGACCATGGAAGACTTGTACCAGGCCACTTGTCAGCGGCGCTTGAAGTTAGAAGAGCAAGGATACCAAGTGGTAGAAATGTGGGAACATGAGTACGATCACCGTTTGAATACTGATCCCGAGTTTAAGCGCATCATGGAAAGTTACAAGCTGGTGGACCCACTGAACCCAAGAGACAGTTTGTACGGAGGATGGACGAATGCCACCTGTTTGCTGTACCAAGCTGAGGAGGAGAAAGGAGAAGTAATCAAATACTTGGACGTGTGTTCGCTGTATCCGTACGTGTGCAAATATTGACACTTTCCGCGGGGAACCCGCAATTGCTGACGGAACACATCAACCTGGAAAACATTCCACAATACGAAGGATTGATCGAGTGCAAAGTCTTGCCTCCCACGAACTTGTACCATCCCGTTTTACCTCATCATTATCAAGGAAAACTGATGTTTCCCTTGTGTCGTACTTGTGCCGAAACGTGCAACCAAGACCGACCTTGTCAGTACACTCAGGAAGAACGAGTATTGACGTGAACGTGGGTCAACGTGGAATTGTTCAAAGCTCTGGACCTGGGATACCAACTGTTAGAAGTGTACAAAATTTACCACTTTCCCAAGACAGAAAAATACCACAAGGGCGACGAGACTCTAAAAGGCATTTTCGCAGACTACGTGAATGCCTTTTTAAAACTGAAACAAGAAGCCAGCGGGTATCCTTCCTGGTGCCACACTCCCGGAAGCCAAAGAAATTCAAAGAGAAATACTGGGAGCAGGAAGGCATCAATTTAGACCACGTCGAGAAAAACGAAGGAAGGCGATCGTTTGCCAAATTGATGTTAAATTGCTTGTGGGGCAAAATGGCACAACGACCGTGTTTACCCAAGACGGAGTATTTGACAGAACCTTCCCGCCACTTCCAGATGATTCACGACAAAACCAAATACATGAAACACGTGGACGTCGTTCGTGAAGACTTGATCTTAGTCAATTACGAAGAAGAACTGGACTTTGTAGAAGCCGACGAATTTGGAAATGTCATCATTGCGGCTTACGTGACAGCCCATGCTCGCTTAAAACTGTACGAAGCTTTAGAACTGTTAAGAGATCGTGTGCTGTATTTTGACACGGATAGTTGCATCTACATTGATCGTATGGGTCAACAACACCCTAACATCGAAGGAGACCGTTTAGGAGCCTGGACGGACGAGCATCCCGACGACACGATTCCAAGTTTTGCAAGTGGCGGTCCCAAAACTTACGGCTACGAATACCGTGACCCACAATGAGAAGTGCATACGGAGTGTAAAGTGAACGGATTGACTCTCAATTATCGCACATGTCGATTAGTGAACTTTGGGGTCTTGAAAGAAGCCTTGCAGTCTGGAGAGGATGGAAATTTTAAAGTGACCACCCACGAACCGCACAGGACTGTACGTTTACCCACACACCAAATCGTCAGCCGGTCCTCGGAAAAAGTCTACCAAATCGTGTACCAGAAGCGATTACGGCTTCTCAATCACTTCACTTTACTGTACGGACACTCTGATATTGGTCAGCATATAAAAAGGGACAATGTCCAAGACCAATAGTTCATTGGAACTACCAATACCAAGCGAGAAAGATGAATCCTTTCAAACAGCAAGTATCGATCGTAAGACTCAAGTCCAGCGAGAAACTCGAGTACGATGCTGTGCCTTGCGATGGCAGGGATGCCGTACGCTATGACCTCGGCGATTCAGTACCACATCATGGAAACTTTGCTATACCGACAATGGAAAGTGATGCTGTGCGTGTCAAACCTGACGGATGCGAAAGCGATGCCACTCGTCATCGTTCACCATTTCACTTTACTGGTTTTGATGGTGGATGTCATCATTATGAAACCATGCGGCTACCACCCTACGCATGTCATCCCAAACTGAGCAAACTCCTACATATTTCACCTTACCCTCATCGAAATGAACCTGTAAAAGATGAATATTCATTCTCTGTGCGATTGCCTGAATTCTGCGACTTTGAAAGTCGATTCCAAACTTTCCGAGGAAAATGGCTAAAATATCTGGGAAGACCTACGCCCGAAGAATTAGCTACAGTCGGATTTATGTACTTGGGCGAAGGGGATAAAGTCAAGTGCTTCAGTTGCGGTGTGTCACTTCACGAGTGGGAGAGGAATGATTGCTCGATAGTCTCCAGATTGTCACTACCTACCTTTAGTGGGACCTCGTCATTGAAGTGGCATACCATGTCGTTTAAAATTTCAGCTGCTTGGGTAGGAGTCAAACGTTGGACAATACCTAGACAAGTATTTAAACCCCACTGGAAAAATAATCTTCAAACATTACCAAACGAATTGCAAGAGAAGATCTACAAGGACATTTGGCTGGGACTTGCCAGAGCAAATCTCGATGGGTGACTGGGGAACGTTTATGTCGAAAAATTCACAACAGGAAATTGACAAAAGTCAACAAACAAGTCAGCTTTGTCTGGATCACAGTGCGTTCTTCCGAATATTCCGCTTTAGACCATTTACATTTGAAGATTTTATTAACATTCTTGACCGTTTCCTGGAATGGCAGTGGCCAGAAATTACCACATTCGTTACTTTCGCTCTAGGAGAAGTGTTTGACTGACATAGTCATGGATACTTTACAAGAGAACATTCGTGGTTTGCCTGTGGAGTTGAGAGAACGCATTTTCCGCGAGTTGGTCAAAATACAAGTGAAACGCAAAGAACAATTGCATCCGTTACGTCACCGATGTTTGAACCACTGGTATCTGAATGCTATAAAAGGACTGATTCTGATGAAAGCGTTCCAATGGTCAGACATTATTCGACTACCCCTGTGCGAGAAGGATCGGTTTGTTACTGATTCTTTTTACTACAAGGTAGACATACTGCAACGAATTCCAGAAGAAGAGTTAGAGGGTTACCAAAATCTTTTACACAATGTAAACTTAATTCAAGAGGACATTTCTGAACGGTGTGTGATGTGCAAGTTAGTGACTAAACAATTTAGATTTGCCACTGGAGTACGTCCATCTCTGTGCAGAAAGTACACTTATTGCCTCCGACAAAAAGAGGTATAAAAACGGACTACCATGCCACGACCTTTATTATTCGTGATACTACAGATTCCGTGGAAGGAAATCAATGACACTATTCAAACGGTGTAGGATTACCAACACCTATTACGAGAACTGTGTCTATTGAATTGGGGTCGACGTGTAGTGTGTGTCTTAGTGACTTGCTTTCTGGGATTTCGTTTACCAGCCGGATCTTTGTGGACTCTTTACGAACAGTACATACCACTCAAAAGATCATGAAAGTGGTCCCTTTAAATGTACACGAAAAACTCATTCTGCTTTAAGCTTTGCGCTTTCATCGATACTTCTCGACAACCTCTACAGGAAAGAAAGATTCGTCAACATTTTTTTAGGTACTGAAGATGTTTACGATGATGTGTGTGTAGCTTGTGACTTACACCCTCACTGGACAGATGTACGTGACTGGAAAAGTTGGGATTTCGAGGCCTGGACAAAAGAAGTGCCACACTATGCCCATGATTTGTCATCCTGAAATATTAAAACATTCAGTGAAAAAGTAACTTTTATACCTGTGTTAGTGACAGTACCAGAAGAAGAAGAACCACTCCCTTCAGGACAGGACAGGACTGTCATTAACATCCCCGAAAGACTGTTTCCAGGAGGCCACTTGTGTGACTGTGCCAAGGAGTGTAGAGACTTTAAGAACATTACACATTTTCCCTACGATACCACCTCTTGATCACCACAAATGTTGTACAGAAACTTGTTTATATTCCACTATGATCGTTTTGATGTGTCTTTTATTCATGTACTTAACCATTTGGTTTTATGTATTTTTGTCTTTCGTGTTGTTCACAATTAAAGATGGCAATAAACGTGTCCTGAAAAAGTATAAAAACTCTTGTCTTGTCTGTCTTCCTGTCAAAAGTGACATTCCTTACACTACTACTATGGCTACCTTTACTGTTTCTACTCCCTCTTCCTCCACTGTCAAAGTCATCGACGAACACGTAGATCGGACCAGTTGGGTGGCCTTGTATCTTCGCCATCCCTTTAACATGCTCATTGCCAGACCTAGCGGTTCAGGCAAAACCGAATTTGTCAAACGTTTGATCGAACATAAACATCATTTGGTCGATCGTCCACCTGAAGGAATCGTGTGGTGTTACAAAGAGTGGCAATCGGCGTACAGCCTTCTGCGAGAAAGTCAAGGCGATTCCATCGTGTTTGTGGAAGGCATTCCTGGCCAAGACGACGGGATCGTGTCTGACCCTAGTCAAACCCATCTGGATATTTTTGACGACATGTTAGGAGAAGACGAAGAAGAAATTAAATTGTGGTTTACGCGCAAAGGGCATCATCGTAATGCCAGTGTCATTTACATCACTCAAAATTTGTTTCAACAAAGTAAAGCCCTTCGCATCATCAGTGTCAATGCTCATTACGTGGTGTTGTTTAAAATCCCTAGAGATAAATCGCAAGTGCAAGTGTTAGCCAAACAGTTAGGAACGTATTGGCTGACTCATGCGTACGACGATGCGACTCAAACCCCACACGCTTATTTACTCGTGGATTTAAAACCAACTACCCCTGATTATTTGCGATTTCGTACCCATCTGTTTCACCACTGGTGCCAAGACGGAGGGCCTGTCGTGTACACGTCCCCTTCGTCGACTTAACAACAACCACAACAACCAAAAAAAGTCTATGAAAACCTCGGTCACTTGGGGTCTGTCTCACACAGCGTCAACATGACGTCCCTTCAGTCTCATCTTCCCGTCAAATTGATTCGTGCCTTGTACGGCATCAGTCGCGAAAAAAATCCACAAATACGTGCTCGTGTCTTAGAAGCTAGTCTCAAAGAAGTCTTACGATGGTTTACGGTGACAACACGTCAGTTACTGCAAGGTATCATTCACATTCCACATCAAACCAAACATTTTTTTTTTTTTGTTGACAGAAACAAAGTACCCTTGACGCAACTAGCCGATCCTCGCATTGACACTCAGACCAAAAAGCAAATCATTTTGAAACGTGGAGGTAGCGGTTCTTTAGGAGGTGTCATCATTCGTTCCCTCTTAAAATGGGATCCTAATGCTTCCAAAGTCGTCCCCAAGAAAAAAGCCACGCCCAAACGTACCCAGAAGAAAAAGAATATAGTAACGGTGTCAAGACCATGTCACAGCCACAAAAACAGAAAAGCCAACAGAAAACAGCTTCTACCTGGAAGAGAGGTACTGCCGCCAGGACGCAACCTTACATTCGCAAACCACGATCTGCCACAACAACGGTGATTGCGTCTCCAGTAACCTCAACATTTTCCACTTCTCCGTTGCTGGTGATACCTGCCAATCCCGATTTGACACACGTCTTTCCTAATTTGATGAAACATTGGAAACCCGTGTCTCCAAAAACGTCTCCTCCAGCAGTGACACCCTCTTCCTCTTTAGCGGCAGTGGCCGCTGCTCACAAAGTACCTGCCCCCAAAATCAAAGTCCAAGAGAAATCGGGCATGTTAAAGAGTTTACTGGATTTGTCCAAGCAAGAACTGTCCCGATTGAGTCGGTTGCCAACCCCTCCACAACGCCTGATGCCTGCCATGAAAATGATACGACGAGCTGACAATCAGTGGCGACCCATTCCAGTATAAAAAGGGACCTGAGGCAAACCATAGGTTAAGTGTTGTTGTGCTCCTGAACGCCCAAAGATGTCCCCTCCAAGAAATGCACACCGTCACCATCGTCATTCTTCTGTCCAAAAAGAAAAAGGGAAAAGAAAAGGACAGTCACGTCATCCATAAAAAACACTTTACCAAACATCGACGTCTGTCCCTGAAAAGACACACTCGTCCAAAGAAAAGGAGAAGTCACCAAAGAGGAGGATTCTTTGGCGATTTTGAAAACACATCGTCACCTTTATGACAAAGCGGTAGTCCAAAAAAGGATAAAAGGCTGTGTGACAAGTCATCGACGTTAGTGTACGTTTTGGTCTGTGCCCCGGAACCAAGGAACCAACCAAGAAAGATGTCACCCCAAAAAAGACATCCTTCTTCTACCCGCAAAGGAAAGAAAAGGAAAGGACTACCTCCTAGTTTAGTCACACATTGGGACATGTTGTCCGTCCTGTCCAAATCTCCTCCACCCATGCGAAAAAAACTCATTCAAACCGCCTCCAAAGATGTCATCGATACCGTGAGCGAATGTTGTCTGAATGTCTTGAAAGGCACGATACCTTTGTCTAAACATCAGAAAGAATGCTTAGCCAAACATAGACACGTTCTTCGCAAAATGGTCCAAAAGAAAACACCCATTCGTCAAAAGAGAAAGATGTTAGTGCAGTGCGGAGGAATTGCCCTTTCACCCCTGTTAGGACCCTTGCTGGGAGCCATAGGAGGACCCATTCTGAAAGGAGTATTGGGAACAATGGGAAGAATCCTGGGATGCAGATAAATGGTCAATAAGATGAAAGGGACCTCTGAAATCAAAAGATCTCAGACGTGACCCTTGAAATCCCATGGAAGGACGAAAACTGGCTTTAGTGCCTTACAAACGATGGATAGAATACCATCGTTGGCAAGAACACCGAACCCCGCATTTACCTCTCAATCCTCATTTGACCGAGATGTCCCAGTTACAACATGAATTGCAATCATTGATGGATCGCAGCGATTTGTCAGAAACGGAAAAATCGTAACGGTACGGTTAACTGTTGCAAAGACTGCAACTCTTTCACCAGAAAACTTTAGACGAAACAGCTCTACCCACTCTGAAAGATTTTAAGACCCTAATGAAAATTTCACCACCACCCGCAGCGGTCAAGACAGATGCAGCCCCACGTATGTCTGAGGAAGAAGAGGCAAGAGGAGTCTTTCAAACACCGTCAGCAGCTCCCATCCCTAGTAAGATTGCAGCTTTCTTGTTGACCCTTCCCCTACACCCCAACGAGAAGAACTTAAAGCTTGGGTTAAAAAGATGATGTCCACTCCACCTTCGCCAGAAGTCAAAAAGAAAGAAGAGAAAGCAGAAGTAAAAAAAGAAAAGAAGACCAAAGCCATTCCATAACCACTACCACCACCGCCACTACCACCAGAACTACCTTCAACTTCTACTCCTGTGGCACATCGGACACGTAAAGCCGTTTCTAAACCACTTCAGAGTACCATCAGCGAAGAGTGGATCACTTACTAAAAAATGGAGACGGTGTTAGCCATCATTTACTACGATCCATCCCATCCTGCAGGTTACGGAGGAGTTCAGAAATTGTATCGTGCTGCCAAAATTCGACTGAAAAGTGTTCGTTTACGTCAAGTGCAACGATGGTTACAAGAACAAGCCACGTACACCATTCACAAGCCCATTCGACGAAATTTTCCAGAAGTCGCACCCGAGTGGAGGGCATCGATCATCAATGGCAAGGCGATTTAGCCGATGTCTTTCATTTGGTCACCTACAATCGAGGTTACAAATATTTGTTTTGTGTCATCGACGTCTTTTCCAAATTTGCTTGGGTCGTGCCATTGACTTCCAAATCGAGCAGTGAGTTAGCGCGATCCCTCAAACTGGTGTTGAAACAAAGCGGACGCCACCCTCTTCGATGGGAAACCCACAAAGGCACCGAATTTCTGAACCAAGCTTTCCAAAAAGAATTGAAGAAACGTGACATAACTTTTTCACCACCGAGAATCCCGAAACCAAAGCCAGCATCGTGGAACGTTTTCAACGTATCTTGAAAGAACGCATGTGGAAATATTTTACGCATCAACACACTCTCAAGTACATCGATGTCTCCCCACACCTAGTCCAAGCGTACAACCAATCTTACCATCGGAGCATCAGACGTGCCCCCCAAGAAGTGACTCCCGACAACGAAGTGACCGTCTTCGATCCTCTGTTTGGTACGTCCCCAACGGTGACTGTCCCCAAGAGAGGTGGAGTGTTGGCAGCAGGAAATTGGGTGCGCATTGGCAAAACCAAACGCACTTTCGACAAAGGTTACTTACCCACCTGGACCAACGAATTGTTTCGTGTCACTGAACGTGTGCGTGACCGTCATCCTTCCGTCTATAAATTGGAAAACATGAACGGGGAAGTGTTTAAAGGAACGTTTTACTTTCCCGAGTTACAACGTGTGACCAAAAAAGAAGACGACGTGTATGAAATCGAAAGCATTCTCGATCGAAGAACCCGAAAAGAGGGAAAACGACGTGTCAAAGTACGTTGGAAAGGATATCCGCCGAGTTTTGACTCTTGGATCGACGCTTCGCAAATCATCGATTATAACAAGAAGTGACCATCGTGCCCTTCAACACAGCCTCAGCTACCGCAGTAACCACTCCTTCCCCTAGTTCTTCTCTGCAAGATCTACAAAAACAACCCTTGTGGGTGTGGTGTGGAGAACGTGTGCCTAAAACGCAAATCGTCTTTTTCTGCCAAATCTTTGTGGTGTGTTGTGTCATCGGTGCTGCCATTGCCAATTTGAGTTTGCAACAAGGAGACAAGCAATTGTGCACCATTTTACTCATCAGTTGCATCGGTTACCTTCTTCTTTCCAATCCGTCTCTGAAATAGTCCTCTAACGGGAACAACAACGGAAATCTTGCGTCCAACATTAGTCCCCCTTCCAACGGTCACCCTAACCATCCTCTTTTAGACACTCCTCTGACTTCCAGTGACTCCTCGGACACTAGAACTGTGGAATTATGAACAACCAATTTTACCTAACGTTCCCCAGTGACAGTTCCATGGAGGTGTTTCCCAATAACACCTTATGCTGCTACACGGCCAAATTACCTCAAGCCATGCAATTGGATCACGAAGCCCATTGGGAAGTGGCTTTAGTGGAAATGATTCACCCTACACAAATGAAAAACATCGTCGAAAATCAAAACACTTTTATGGTAGAAGTTCATGATGAGCAAGTGCAACAACACTTGGATGAACGCACCAGTGTATGTGACTCTATGAAAACACAAGACCCCAAAACTAAACGAACCACTTATCGGTTAAAAATTCTCCCAGGCTATTCTTTTATTGGTCAACATTTGGTGAACGCCATTGCTGACAGGTTCAATGCCATGTTTGGTAAAGTCTTAGAGAAAAGGAGAAAAAGTGTCACGATCGAATACCACAAAATAGCTCGTCGCCTACTAATCAAATTTTCAGAGGACAAAGTATTGGCCATTACATTGTGTCCTGAATTTTATGACATTTTGAGTGGAGACCCCAAGCTGATCAAGATTAGAAACGAAATACCAGCCGTGACCAGTAACTCGGATTTTGCGAAATATTTTAGATTCCCTGTATAAATGAACCAAGGACTGAATTTGATCTTTGTGTACTCCAATGTGGCGGAGTACAACGTGGTGGGACACACCTCCGTACCGTGACTGCGTGTCATTCCTTTCAAAGTGGATTCTGCCACGAACACTGACGAGGAAGGTGGTGTTACGACCATGTAATTTAATTACTTGTGTGTTAAAATTTGAATTCTCTCTATTTCATTTTTGTATCATTAAATATAATTATTATTGTGATGATGATTATGTTCACAGGGTCTGACATTTTGAAAGAAACATCTTGTTTATGTAGAACGTAAATATGACTCTTAGGATTTCGTAAGCAATTTTTTAGATTGCTGGCTTGATAAACAAGCTAGGTAAATGATTGGTTGTGGTCAAGGTCATTTGCCAAGCATGTATGATTATATCGTGTAATGCGATGGTGAGATTTTGAAATCACCATGCGTTCTTCGTGTGTGTGCATGAAATGACGTTTTCGTTCAGTTTAAATACTCAGGTATCTGTGAAATAGTCAGTCAGAGTCATATTTTAACACCTTGTATAGTCGTTCATATACCTTGAGAAGAAGGTATTCTTTTTCTGGTGCTGGAAAGAGTTGTTCATTTGAACGTCTGTAGAGCGTGATGTGTATTGTTATAGATGACGGTTATAGTTCATCTACTTTTTAAACAATAATTATTTTCCCTGGAGAACTAAACACAACTGGCTTTGGACAAAGACATTTAGTGAAATTGATTCTAAATTGGAACCGAACAATACAAATTGTGATTCAAAGTGAAAATTCTGGACATTTGTGTAAAAGCATCGTCTGACGTCATCATCCACCATCTTGGAACGGAATTGAGATTCAGACTAGCTTCAATTAGAACTGTTTATTGATAGGACTTATATGTTTTTCACAATCCTAGGACAAATGTTTGGATTTTCTTCGCAAATCGTAAGTCCTATTTCATATTTTCACCTTTTCACCGTCTTTTCTAGGGAAATAAATTATTTTTGTTGAAACTTACAAAGCTTGTTGTCTTCGCTCTTTTCCTTTTGTTACTTTAAACGAGTCGATACGTAACAAAAAGAAGATTGGGAAGCTCGTCCTTGGGATATATAAATTTGGCTGATATATGAATTTGGCTAAAAAACTGAAATTTAAATTCCCCTAGTTTCAAATCCCAAGTTCTATTTTACAATTTACTTGAAAACCTTAGCGAGAACAACAGGCTTTCTTTTACAATGTCAAAAGTGGAGAGTGTTCTTTCTAGTCCAACTCAGGATCAGTTGGATAGTCTGAAAAAGTATGAGTTGCTTGAACTTGCCAGAAAGTACGAACTTTCTGACACAAAAGCTTTCTTGACAAAACAAGAAATTAAAAATATTTATATGTTTTGGCATCTGTCCATAAGTCTATGACAGACTCTGAAATTAAGGTAATGGAACTAAAAATGAAATACAAGATGGAAATAGAGTTAAGGAAGCTCGAGCTTCAGAATCAGAAAGAGGAGAGAGAGAGAGACAGGAAAGGGAGAAAGAAAGGCAAATAGAAAAGAAAAAGAACAAATAAAATTACAATTTGAAAAGGAGGAGAAAGATAGACAGGAAAGAGAGAGAGAGAGAGAGAAAGAAAGACAAATGTAATTACAAAAAGAACAAATGCAATTAGAAGAAAGTGAGAGAGAGACAGATGCAAAAAGAGAAGGATGAAAGAGAATTACAGGAAGAACAAATACAATTACAAAAAGAACAATTACACGTACAGATGCAAAAAGAGAAGAATGAAAAAGAATTTCAAATTAACATGAAAGAATTGGAGCTGGCAAGTGACATGCACGATTCCACTTCTCGTACAAATTCAAAGTTTGACATTGTAGGAAATATCAAGTTAGTACCCCCTTTTAGTGAAAAGGATGCAGACAAATATTTGATTCATTTTGAAAAAGTTGCTGAAAATTTGAAATGGCCAAGGGAGTATTGGACTCAATTATTGCAAAGTGTACTTTATAGTACGGACCGAAATGTATATACATCTCTGTCAGAACATCAAAGGCCTGACTATGATTTGGTTAAGGAATGCCTTTTGAAGGGTTACGAATTAATCCCTGAGGCTCATCGGCAAAAATTCAGAAACTATAAAAAAGAAACTAGACATACTTATGTTGAATTTGCTAGAGAAAAAGAACAGAAGATCAAGATATGGTGCTTGGCTGAGAAAATTGAACATAATTATGAAAGACTCGAACAACTGTATTACTTGAGGAGTTCAAGAACTGTGTTTCTAGTGATGTCAAAACTTATCTTGAAGATCATGAGGTCAAAACCATGGAAAATGCTGCTCTTGTTGCTGATAAGTATTCCTTAACTCATAAAGTTCCGGGGGTAAGCAAATCGTTCACTCAGCAGTCTACTGATAGAAAGGTATATCAGCCAAATACGACTCCTCCTAAAACTCAATCTGGCACAACTTTTAAAAATCAAGCTTCTGACAGACTTGATTCAAAATCCTTGTCTATTCCTGCGTGTACCTATTGCAAGAAAAAAGGACACGTCATTTCTGATTGCTTCAAATTGAAATATAGGCATCAGAATCAAGATAGACCTATCACAAATGCTCTCATTTATAAGAGGTCAAGATCACGGTCATGTATTGAAAACAATACATTTGTTGGGTCTCAAAAACCCCAGTCTGATTTTATTATGGAGAATTTTGAACCATTCGTGTCGAAGGGTTCTCTATCACTCTTGGGTGATTTAGCCAATCCTATCCCTATTAAAATTTTGAGGGATGCAGGAGCTTCTCAGAGTCTTTTAGTTTCAGGTATTTTCCCTTCTTCTAAGAAGTCCTGTTCTAATGAGAGTGTTCTCATTCAGGGAGTAGAGTGCGGCTTTGTTAATGTTCCTCTCCATTCTGTAAATTTGTCATCAGACATAGTTTCAGGACCTGTGACAGTCGGCATAGTGTCTAATTTACCCGTTGAGGGCATTCATTTGTTGCTAGGCAATGACTGAGCTGGAGACCAGGTTGTGGTAAATCCACTTGTAACTGACAAGCCTTCTTTGGATCAGAAAGTTGATCCTATTGAAAAGCAATACCCTGATTTATACCCAGCTTGTGCAGTTAAGAGAGCTATGGCAAAGAAAGCTCTTGAGAATGATTTTGATAAGGAATGTATTTCTTTAGCTGACACATGTATTGGTCAGGCTTTTCATGAGGTCACTTTCATTCTAATTTGGATCAATCAAAAGGTATTGATCATAGTGATCCTCTTTTGAATACTCATTCTTTTTTATCTGATCAGGGCGACAAACGACAATCACTTGTCGTCGAACAGGAGAAAGACCCTGAAATCTCCTGTTTGTTTCAAAGGACCATTAGTGAAAATGAAGTTACTGAAGTACCAGTCTGTTACTTCATTAAAAATGGAGTTCTTATGAGAAAATGGAGACCTCCCGAGGTACCTGCTAGTGACGAGTGGTCAGTGAAATATCAGATTGTGGTTTCGAAACCTTAATGACAGGAAATACTTAGTTTGGCCCATGAAACTCATCTCGCTGGTCATTTAGGGATAAATAAAACTTATCACAAGATCTTGACTCACTTTTATTGGCCAAAAATCAAAAGTGACGGTTGCAAATTCTGTAGATCTTGTCACATTTATCAAATGGTAGGAAAACCCAATCAAAAGATACCTAAAGCTCATCTACAACCTATTCCTGCATTTGACGAACCGTTCAATAGAATTATGGTAGATTGTGTTGGTCCCTTACCAAAGACCAAGTCAGGCAACCAATATTTGTTGACCATTATGTGTGTGTCAACAAGATTCCCAGAGGCAATTCCTTTTACAAATATTACTCAATTTGGCATTCTCAAATTTGTTTAATCTGGTCAAAGGTCAAATTTCATGTCTGGAATTTTCCATCTTGTTATGCTTGAATTTGGCATTCAGCAGTTCAAGTCGAAATTGAAACTATGGTTTCACCAAACTTTACTTGAGAGAATTTTGGAGTTTTGTAATGAAGTCCATTCCCACTTGCTCATTCTTCAGAATTTTCTTCAAAGAAGACTTTATGGCCCTTACAAAGTTAAGAAGAAAATGAAAGAGTTAAATTATAATATTAGTACTCTAGTCTAATAAATTAATGGAGTACTACTATGTTGAAAGAGATAGCCAGGTAAATTATGCAATTAATTTAGTTGTACCAGTCCCACCAATTGAGGATTTGAGTGAAGGAATTCAGTCGGATTCTACTGATCTTGGAACAAGAAATCTTCGGAATTCGGAAGTTATGAAAAATCTAGACCAGAAACTTTGTCATTTACAACAACAAGAAAAAAGTGAACTTAAACAATTATTGTCTGAATATGAGCTCTTGTTTCCAGACGTACCTACAAGGACAAACAAAATTTTTCACGACGTTGAAATTGTAGATTCAAAACCCATGAAACAACACCCATACAGGATGAACCCTCTCAAACATAATACTTGAAAAAGGAGATTCAGTATTTTCTGGAAAATGATTTTATAGAGCCCAGTAAGAGTGATTGGATTTCACCGTGTATCTTGTTCCGAAACCGGATAAAACTTTCCGAATGTGCACTGATTATAGGAAGGTGAACAGTGTGACAAAAACAGATTCACCAAATTCGACCTTCTGAAAGGATTTTGGCAAATTGCACTAACGGAAAGAGCAAAAGAAATTTCGGCATTTGTGACTCCAGATGGACTCTATCAATATAAAATAATGCCATTCGGGATGAAGGGTTCCCCAAGTACTTTTCAACTCCTTATGAATATGATTACCTCTGGTCTAGAAAATTGTGATGCTTATATTGATGATGTCATCATCTACAACAACACCTGGAAAGAACATCTAGCCACGATTCGGAAATTCTTTGACAGACTCACTGATGCAAATTTGACTATTAATTTATCTAAAAGTGAGTTCTGCCGTGCTTGTGTTACTTTTCTAGGACATATTGTGGGACATGGTCAAGTTAAACCTATAGATGCTAAGGTCAAGGCTATTTCTGATTTTCCTGTGCCTGTCAGTAAAAAGCAGCTGATGCGATTTTTAGGTATGGCTGGGTACTATCGCAAATTTTGTTCTAATTTTTCTGATATTGTTGAACCTCTGACAAACTTGTTGAGAAAGAAAAACAAGTTTCTTTGGACTGAAAAATGTCAAGAGGCTTTCGATAGGTTAAAAGCCATACTTGAAAGTGCACCAGTTCTAATAGCTCCAGATTTCAGTCAACCATTCAAACTATCTGTGGATGCAAGTGATGTTGGGGTTGGAGCAGTATTGATTCAGGATGATAGAAATGGTGTAGAACGTCCAGTGTACTATTTCTCAAAGAATTTAAATAAGCACCAAAGAAACTACTCAACAATCAAGAAGGAATGCTTGACTTTAATGCTGGTATTACAGCATTTTGAAGTTTACATTAGCTAGGCTCCTTCTCCGGTTGTTGTGTTTAGTGATCAGAACCCCCTTACTTTCATTAATAGGATGAAACATAAAAATCAAAGACTATTAAGGTGGAGTTTATTTTTTCAAAATTACAACCTTGACATCAGGCACCTTAAAGGAAAAGACAATTTAACTGCACATGCACTTTTCCGTGTATAGAAATATTTTCATATACACCGTTGTATAATTCATAAGAGTTCTTATGTAATTTTTTTACCTCATGTATAGTTTACATCTGGTAAAAAAGAAAGCTTTATTACATAAATCTTTCTTTTTTCTTTATGGGGGAAAGTGTTACGACCATGTAATTTAATTACTTGTGTGTTAAAATTTGAATTCTCTCTATTTCATTTTTGTATCATTAAATATAATTATTGTTGTGATGATGATTATGTTCACAGAGTCTGACATTTTGAAAGAAACGTCGTGTTTATTTAGAACGTAAATATGACTCTTAGGATTTCGTGAGCAGTTCTTTTTAGATTGCTGGCTTGATAAACAAGCTAGGTAAATGATTGGTTGTGGTCAAGGTCATTTGCCAAGCATGTATGATTATATCGTGTAATGCGATGGTGAGATTTTGAAATCACCATGCGTTCTTCGTGCGTGTGCATGAAATGACGTTTTCGTTCAGTTTAGATACTCAGGTATCTGTGAAATAGTCAGTCAGAGTCATATTTTAACACCTTGTATAGTCGTTCATATACCTTGAGAAGAAGGTATTCTTTTTCTGGTGCTGGAAAGAGTTGTTCATTTGAACGTCTGTAGAGCGTGATGTATTGTTATAGATGACGGTTATAGTTCATCTACTTTTTAAACAATAATTATTTTCCCTGGAGAACTAAACACAACTGGCTTTGGACAAAGACATTTAGTGAAATTGATTCTAAATTGGAACCGAACAATACAAATTGTGATTCAAAGTGAAAATTCTGGACATTTTTGTGTAAAAACATCGTCTGACGTCATCATCCACCATCTTGGAACGGAATTGAGATTCAGACAACTTCAATTAGAACTGTTTATTGATAGGACTTATATGTTTTCACAATTCTAGGACAAATGTTTGGATTTTCTTCGCAAATCGTAAGTCCTATTTTATATTTTCACCTTTTCACCGTCTTTTCTAGGGAAATAATTTATTTTTATTAAACCTTACAAAACTTGTTGTCTTCGCTCTTTTCTTTTTGTTACTTTAAACGAGCCGACACGTAACAGTGGAAACACCTATCACGTTCACCGCGAATTTGTACATCCTCACTGTTTACCCGTCAGTAGGTCGTATTTCGATGCTGTGAACATTACTATAAAAGGAGATCTGGGACAAAATATTTCATTCACCAAAGGGAACGTCACAGTGAAACTCTATTTTCGAAAACGATTACTCTAATCCCTTGTCTGTCATGTATCCTGTGTACCAAGGAGTCGCTCGACAGCGAGGACATGGTTTAGGTGATATGTTAAAATCAGCATTTCGTTCGTTGGCTCCCGTTTTGAAACCGATAGTGACACGGGGATTGCACGCCTTGAAAGATCACGCGTTGACGCAAGGTAAAGAATTTCTCCAAAATGTCATCATTGACAAACAAAATCCTAAAGAAGCTTTCTTGAGAGCAGGCAAAAATGTCTTGCTTCAAACAGGCAAAGACATTTTGGGCCGACAAGAAACTCCTATAAATGCCCTGGGCGCTGCCGAGTCAGGTATTCCTGCTTCCCTGTCGCCACAGCAATGACAAGGCAGAAAAAGACGACAAAAACACCCCTTCAGAGGACTTCACACCCTGAGAGCTAGAAAGACAAAGAAAAGACAAAACGTCCAAGACTTAGACGTTTTTGATTATTAAAAAAAGAAGAAAATGATGCACCGAGAGTCTTGCGCCTGTTCCAAGTCGGAACTGAATCTGTTTGCCATTCCACCCACCATGATGACGATGCAAGAATCCCAATGGGTCGAATTTCATCCCGTCTCCTCTTTGACGGATTCAGCTCCCATTGAGTTTGAAATCAAAGAACAGCCCGAAGATTACATCGATCTGAATAGCAGTTACTTGCACCTGAAACTGAAAGTGATCAAAACGGACAACACCAATCCGGGAGCCGATGCCAGAGTAGCTCCCGTCAACAATTTAATGCATTCCTTGTTCAGCGAAGTGGATTTGTACTTGAAAAACAAACTTGTCAGCAGTAGCATGGATGCTTACCCCTACCGAGCCTACCTAGAAAATCTCTTGACGTACGGAAAAGAGGCCAAGAACACTCATCTGGATGCTTGCGTGGTATGGAAACCTGACGTAGCAGGTGAAGACACTTTTAACGACACAGCCCTGACAGTAGATGACAATCCTCACAATGTGGGCTTTAACGACCGTCGAAAGAAAATCCTACAAGGTCGTAGTTTAGAACTGATGGATCGTTTGCATTTGGACATGTGGTTGCAGGACAAGTATTTGCTCAACGGAGTGGATATTCGTCTGAGACTAAATCGCAGCAGTGTAACTTTCCATTTGATGGCTCATGCCAAAGAGTACAAAACCATCATCCAAGAAGCCAGACTTTACGTGCGTCGCGTAGAAGTGTTACCTAAAGCGGGAAACGACATCTGTTACACATTGTGCAGAACGACCGCCAAGTATCCGATAAGATGCGTAGAAGTGAAAACGTTCACCATTGCTGCTTGACTCCGATCCAAGATCGAAGATCATCTGTTCCAAGGACTGTTTTCCTAACGTTTAATCGTTGGCATCGTCAGTAATGCAGCCCCCAACGGAGCCCACGATCAAAATCCTTTCCAGTTTAAGCACTAGAGACTGTCCAAGATCGAAGTCAGTCGCGATGGCAAGACCTTGTGTGCCAGACCCTTCCAACCTAACTTTGCCCAGAAGAATTACTTGAGATCGTACTTGTCCCTGTACGAAGCTACCGGACAACTAGGAACCAACACCAGTCACGGTATTTCGTACGAAGATTATGTAGGAGGTTACACTTTGTGGGCCTTTGATTTCACTCCAGACCAAGGCAGCGACAAGGAACATTTCCACCCTATAAAATCTGGTCAACTGCTTGTGGAACTTCAGTTTGCAGAAGCTCTTGCCGAGACGGTGAACGTCATCCTGTATGCCGAATTCGATAATACTATAGAAATCAACAGTTTAAGAGAAGTCATTCTAGACTATTAGAAACTATGGAAGACTCTTATCCCTCATTGAAAGATAGAGAATCTTTGGAAATGGAATGGGAGGATAGGGTGAAAGCAGATCTCCAAGACCAAGACGAAGAGGACGTAGTGGTCACGTCCAGATGGCCAGGGCAAGACCAACATTTAGTGTCGTGTTTTGCCAAACACCTGGCGGATAAAATTACGGAATTGAGTAAGAATGATTGCTATGGATGTCAAAACGATCATCCCAGTCAAATTCAACACGATAAATGTCTGATGATGAGTCAAGAACAAAAATTGGACGAGTATCTGGACGACGCTTGGAGTCTCATCTCGGAAGAAGTGGTGTTGCATGAGTGGTATAAAGGTCTGCCCTCCATTGACTGCTCTGGAGATCTATTGCATCGAATCTCTCTTAGTCCAGAGTGCGGAGACGAAACAAAGAAACTGTTACTTGTCAGAGATTTTCAAACAAAAAGTCAGAATTGAATTGATGACTTATCAATACCTATGAAAAAAACCCCAACAAAACAAAAATGGATACCTGGGAACTTTCTTACCTTTTGAACAACAGTTCGTACACTGCTTCTTGGAATCCTGTCGTGTGCGCTAAAGATGAACTACCTCATCGCAAACCTCAAGACCATCAAGCTTATGTCATGAACACGGACGACAGTCATCTCCCAGGAACCCACCGGGTCGCCGTCTACTTCCCTCAAGAGGATTGTGTGGAGTATTTTGATTCGTATGGATTACCCCCTTTGGAAGACGACATCATCGACTTTATGAGAAGAAATGCCCAGACGACACGATACAATAATGTGAAATTACAAGGCACAGATTCCATGGTGTGTGGACAATATTGTGTGTATTTTCTTCATCAACGCAGTCTTGGATATCCTTTACATATAGTGACTTATTTTGATCGTAACTCTTCTAGAAAGGATGAGAAATTAGATTGATGGTTTTGTGACCATGATGGCTATCTTTTGTCTTTAGCTAGGAAACGTAGTGTACATCAATAACCTCATGACTTCCATCAGTGGAAATCTCACATGATTTCACAACGTTTATAACCTTGTCAAAAATAGTTTGTTTGATGTTATTGTTAATTGTTAGTGGTTAATTGTTTGCTTGAATAAAAAAGTTGTGTTTTGAAAAAATTGTGTCTGTCGTTTGTTTTCAAAAAAAAAGACTGTGAATATATGCTCTTTGACTTCTCTCTATCCCTCGCCATGATATTAGCTATCATAACGTTTTGACTCAAGAAAAACCCCAGTAGGGATGTTTTCTATCGCGTCCGCGTTTGAACCATATAAAGCAAGCCAGTCTCCAGTCAGGCCATCCATGGTTAACTCGTCTACCTATGAACATGCCTTCCAGACTAGCCAAGCTGAATGAAAGCTTACGTGAATTTACATCGTGTCAGGCTAAACCTGATACCAAAGCCTGAAGAGATAGAGAATGTCAGGATGTTATCAATAGACCAAGACCTGGTAGAAGAGGTCTTCAGAGGGGAAATCAAGAAAAAACAAGTAGAATGGACAGAGAAGTACAGACTTCAGAAGCAGAGAGAACGGCAACAGCAGCAGCACCAGCAGCAGCAACAGTAGCAGCAAGAACCAGACAGAGGTTTTGTCGACTGTCGTGTGGACACCAAAGAGTTTTTCTTCTCTTTCCGCAGAAGTAGACCGTATCGAATAGGAAAGCCTGCCGTCAGACGGGTACGCAATCTTAGTAAAAAAGATTGCTATCACTCCCCGTCAACAAAAACAGCCCTTTTCAGGGCTACCACAATACTCTCGAAAAGACATACTAATTCAATTGGTCAAAAAAATTTGTATGTTTGTATATTAAAAAAATAGAAGTGTGTCTATAAGCACTTCGTTTCTTTTGTTAGTAAAAAAAAATACACACATCGTTTATATGTCTTGTCGAATCGTGCATGTCTGTGTTTGTAAGTAAAAAAGTCAACGTGAATGTTTCTTTTAGGTCAGCGCGTTTGATGTGATGGTACGTTTTGGTGTCAGGGGAAGCACCTTTACGTCGGTGCTTCAAGTATATAAACGGCGCGATCGTCAGTCTGGCTACCCATCGTTGACTCGTCAATATTGAAAATGAGTAACAGAATTGCAAAGTTACTGGAACTTCAGATGCACCTGGAGTATGCCAGGCGGCTGCTAGACGAACTGGCCATGAAGAACATAACAGAGGAAGCAAGGATAGAAGAGGAGGGAAGAAGAGGAAGAAAGAAGAGGAGAAGGAAATGAAGAGAGGGATCCTGCCTCACCTCATAATGAGACCTGTATGTGAGGTGAAGCCAATGATCAGTATACCTCCACAACCAGTACCGCCACCTCAACCACAGCCACAACCAAAGCCACAACAACAACATCCTCGACTCTGGTATAGAAGACAGAGGGAAGTCTTCAGAATCCCAGAAACTGAAGATTGGGGTTCTGAAGCGACTCAAGAGGCTTCTGCGCTCCCAATCATAAATATGAATTGGGTAAATGATTGGAGCAGGAAATGTTTCTGTGGTGCCAGACCTGGGAGGCGTAACCGTTAGCCAGGTGCAGCTGAAGTTCTAAAAACAGCCCTTCTCAGGTCTAACTAGATCTCTAGAAAAGAGACACTATTCAATTTGCCAATTTGTATAAATGTAGAGTAGTGTGACTATAGACACTCACTCCTTTACTGATGTGTGTATATGTGTGTTTTGCGTTCGCGTACGTTTGTGTGGATAGTATAGTGTGTGTGTGTGTGTGTGTGTGTGTGTGTGTGTGTGTGTGTGTGTGTGTTATGCGTTTGCGTTCTTTTGTGTGGATTGTAGGTATGGTGTGTTTTTTCTTCTCTTCCCGTCTGTATGGATAGTATAGTGTGTGTGTTTTATGCATTCGCGTCCGTTTGTGTGGATAGTAGGTATGGTGTATTTTATGCATTCGCGTTTGTTTGTGTGGATGGTGGGTATGGTGTGTTTTTTGCGTTCTCGTTCATTTTTGTGTGGATAGTGTATGTGGTGTGTGTTATGCATTCGCGTCCGTTTGTGTGGATAGTATGTATGGTGTATTTATGCATTCGCGTTTGTTTGTGTGGATGGTAGGTATGGTGTGGGATTTTTGTTTTGCGTTCTCGTTCTTTTGAATGGATAGTATATGTGGTGTATATTATGCATTCGCGTTCGCTTGTGTGGATAGTAGATAACCATGAGAGTCTTCATTTGGCAATCGAATACCACTTTTGATAACAGCTCCGATCCTTTGGTTCTACCGTCAAAATTAACGACCAACAAAAAATCTGCGTGCTAATAACGTTTGTGGGATGGTTAACACCCAGCTGATTGATACCCTTTCGTCAAATACACAGGTACGTGTAGTACACAAAATTCCAACTTTCTAATATATTCAAAATTATAACACTAATCACATTAGGGTAGTACACAAAATTCCAACTTTCTAATATATTCAAAATTATAACACTAATCACATTAGGATAATTACACAGGTGACTTACATATCATTGGAATAGGGCTGTCTACTAGTATAACTGGACAAAATTTGATCGAAAGTTCGGTCCTGGCGTTGGGCGAGTACACAACACACCGCGAGTCTCTTCCCGTGTCGTTTGGCGCCCCTTTTCCGGGCTCCTTCCCTCCTTTGCCGCTGCCAGACATAAATAAAAATGTGCGGCATCGCACATAAACACGGAGCTGTGACGGTACAATTCTCACAGCCCCGACCAATTGAAAAGCCCGACCCTCGGGCATTAACCGGTCGCAAAAGCACTGAGTATGCGTAGGCGACTTGAATCCTTCGAGCAACAGCAGTCTGGCTACCATTTTCATTCAGGCAGAAGACACAGAGCAGGCAGGATCTATGTAACGGGAGCGCAGTGAAAGGGGCGCCAGCGGGAAATGGCGGGAGCAAAGGGACTACTAACAAAGAACCATAGAACAACATAACAACACAAGAAAACAAAATGGCCGTAGAAGTAGATCTCTGCACCGCTACGCAAAGCTGTCCTACACTGTTATAACTGCTGATACAGAAAAAGATTTAGTGGACAACAACCCACAGAACGCCATACAGTTAGTTCCGACGAAACGACAGAGCATCCAACTGGAGTGCATAGAGAGTTTATGGAAGGCTACTTCGCTAGGCTGGACTCTTACAACTAAAGAGAGCCATAAGAACAGGTGAGCGGCCACCAAAACAAATCTGGTACGGAGCTGGAAAGCCGTCGTATACCGGGATAGACTGCATTTCGAGAAGCCTGCATACCATGGAAGCCGGAAGACAGAAAAGATAAACACGGCTTCCAATTTTGCCTGATAACAATAGGTTTTCATTTTGGCTTGAAAACCTTTTTGATAATATCTCTATTGTGTAAACCGAATTTGACCCTTTTGGACCACCATCAAAATTTTTCTGTCTATTTTGATTAACAATAGGCGTGACACGAACAATTCTAAGTCACTTGACTTAACTGTTTGGCAAATTTTAGAAATAGATTTATGTACACTTTGTACACTAAATTCCAACTATGAATTACATTATTTAATGAAAATTTTTAATAACTCATTTTTGTTTTATTAATTGCACAGGTGGCCTACACAATATTGGTAATAGAGAAAGTCCACTAACATAACTGGACAGAATTTGACAAATAAGTGCGGTCTGGCGTTTTTGGGCGTGGGCGACATCTATTGCTGGGCGTTTGCAGCCTTTCCCGGGGTACCTTTCCTCCTTTTCCTCTGCCAGACAAGTGAAAAGCGCGACTTCGCGCATTAAAGCGGAGTTGTAGTGGCACCATTCCTACAACCCCGACCAATTAAAAATCCTGACATCAGGAATTAAAAAGTCGCGAAAGAAATTAGTTTTCAAAGGCGACTATAATTCTTCATAAGCGTAAGTCTGGCTACCCGCGTTGACTATTCAACACCTTCAAAAAAAATGAATGTATTTAATGAATTAAGACATAGCTGGTTCTGGAGGACTGATGCAGCCTACGTGGTGGAAAGGCTTGAAAAAGAATGGAGCTATCCAGTCACGAAAGACTTTGTGACCAGTCAAGTCACTAGTCTCAAAGTAGCCAGGGATCTGGTGCAAGGTATGATAGAAGAGGAGGTGGAGAAATTAAGAGGCTTCATCCAGCCTAAGTATGTGAGAGTGGGGACATTGAAGGAAGCCCTTGATCGTGTCATCCAAGTGAGGAGCTTCTTGCAAGATATATTTAATTGGACAGACTGGTCTTTTGTCCAGTGGGGCTTACAACAATTAAGGAATCTGAAGACATGATAGGAAAAGTGATGAAAGAAGAGGTAAAGAAAATCAAAGACACCTGGACAAAAGAGAGAAAGGAGAAGGAAAACAGAAAGAGAAAAAGAAGAGTTTTAAAATCTTAACAACAACTGGATGAAGGTGCAGGAAAAATTTAGAGCCATGGGACATCCTAACTGGATTCCAGAGGATGAAAAGAAGAAGAAAAAAGGAATCATTGAAAAAGTGAGGAACTGGTTGAAGAAGTGGAGAAAATAGAAGAAGAAGAAGAAGAAGAAGAAGAAGAAGAAGAAGAACCCAAAGGCCCTTTTCAGGGCCACTTTCATATGCCTCGATAATATTTATTCTTTCTTGCTTAATTTTTTTTTTATTCGATTGTATAATTTATGTTTAACTCCCAAAAACATTATTCTCTTACCTAAATTTTTTTTAGTCGATTCTATGATTTGGGTATGATAGATTGATGTTCATCAATCTACGGAAACGTACGCGAATGCATAAAACTCACACTATACTATCCACAGAAATGAACGCGAATGCATAAAACATACACTATACTATCCACAGAAATAGGAATGGAACAGGTGGGATGACGTCACGGTACTTGACACATTGTTGCAAGTGTCCAGTACCGTGACGTCACCCTACCTGTTCCATTCCTGTTGTCGCTATACAAAATTCCCATTGTCCGTATATCGTCCCAGGGTGTGCCATTTGTCCGTATAAATCTTGTCCGTATAGTACAAAGTAGGGTCCCGTAATGCTAATTCCCATTGTCCGTATAGTATCCCCTATTACTACTAGCGTTTAATACAACAACAAACAAATGAATAATGTAAGTTTCATCCACACGTAGGATATATGCATTATTGATTTTAAGCTCATATAGCGATATTAAATTATTGATTTCACTCGTATAGTATTATTGAATAATATTGATTGAAAAATAGAACATATGTATCATCTTAGCGTTCAGTTGACGATCACGGTGTATTTTCGGTTCAATAGCTCTCGTCGTATGGTCAAGGAGCCACGACGCAAGGTCCACCCTTCTGAATCTGCCGAAAGGTCCCTCGTGAGCCTCCTTATTCGCTGTAGACCCGCTGGTCCCGAAGTTTTGGTGTCTCACTTCTAGAAAACCAATATTGTCTTCCAAGCCAACGTCACCATCGACCGCAGCACGAACAGCACATTAACTAATTGGAGAACTGTCCTGGTGTGTTCTTATGAATCATTCTTAGAACACACTGGGCAAAATACTCATGTCGAGTCGGAGTTACAGAAACACACTGATGGACCAAAATACACATATCCAGTCGGAGTTATGGAAACACACTGATGGGCCAATAAACCCATGCTCAGTCAAAAAGTTATAGAAATACGTTGATGGGCGAAAATATCCATGTCCAGTCAGAGTTATAGAAATGCACTGAAGGGCCAAAATACTCATGTCCAGTCAAAGAGTTATAGAAGTACACTGATGGGCCAAAATACCCATGTCCAGTCATAGAGATATAGAAATGAACTGAGCTCATTAGCATGAACAAATCGGACATTTCTGGATCACACATCCGATGAGGACCTATGTTAGCGTATTTACTACATGATCACCAAAGATCAAAGGACATTAAAGAATCTTTAAGTAATCTAATGTTTTGAAACCTCTAAAACTAGCCCGCATTAACTATGACAATACGTCGAAAACAGGCACTAATGGTAAATAAGTGGCCATTGCTCGCAATAAGTCGAAGAAAAATAAATTGATCCGAATAACATGGATGGAAAATAACTAAAAACATCCGAACAGAGTTGGCAAGGATAATGGGTACACCGATATAAACGTGATTGGCAGACTAATGAATCAAACTATGACGACAGTTTACGAACTTAACAAAATACATCTATTTACTCGGATAGATTCATAATCATCGCCTTCTGGGCTTTGTAGTGAGGTCAGTGTCATCGAGAAGAATAGCCCTGTGAGGAGCGCCGTTGTTTGTCAATTTGAGGGAATGTCTAGAAGACTGCTTAACACAAATAATGTCATAGATCCTCACTAGAGGGCTCTGCTTCAGCATGAAACGAATAAAATTTGCTTCTTGAGAGTGGCTTTATTTGAGAGTTTAAATCGCTACTGAAACAATTGTATTACCATATTTAATCAAGAGTTTCACAAAAATGTGAACCGTTTGTCATTGAGTGTAACAAGTATAAGATACTGAATGAATGACACAAAATATCGAATAACAGCAGTCATGTGAGCACAGTCACTGACAATTTGCATGATTCATGTTGAAAAGTAATCATAAGAATTTAATACATGAAGCCTACTTTTTTGTTTCGGGTTCATTGTTATGCATCCTTGATAGAGAGAAAAAGAGAGAGAACGACAGACAGACAGAGAAGAAGAAGAAGAAGAAGATGATGATGATGATGATGATGGTGATGATAAAATAGTCCTAGACATTGAAATACACGCCTACATAAAGGCAGATATATTTCCCAAATGGAAAAGAAAGTTGCAAAAGTGATATGGCCACTGTATCGATATACTTTTTCTCTCAGTAATATATTTCGATATCTCATTATAAATATAAAATAAAAGCAAATGTGCCCTATTTATTAGGAAATAAGCCTTTCTATCAGAGCTGCAAAAAGGGGAATTTGGTCAAATTATAACGGGAGGGTATTTTTAATACATGTTAAAGTCACATATGGGATAAATGTTTGACCTTTACAATTATAACAACTACATGTACATGGAAGGATATCGTCACGAAATTGTGTCTACTTAAACGTTTATGCACTATACAGGAACTAAAATGTACACATGTTTTGTTCCGCGTACAGTACTGCCCGAGAGTGGTTTATTTACATCGTAAGTTATTTCAAAATACCGAGATCGGTTCATCCAATGCTACACGAGCAAAATGTTTGCAGAGAGAGAACCGATTACCTTCAGTTGCCTGCCTGTGGATTGAACCATAACCAGGGTACTTGTAAAGTCAGACGGTATTATCACGGCACAAAAAAAAAAAAAATAAAAAAAAAAAAAATTAAAAAAAATTGTCAGGAGGGTGTCCAGGCGACGGGAACAATCTTCAGCTGTATGTGAAATTTAAATTTGCATTCTTTTTCGCAATCCGTATTGTGTCATTGCAGGGTTCTAACCATATTCTTTATATTTCAGTACAACATAACAAAGATTGCTATAATCAAATTCTTTTTCTTGCAGCTTACGCGAACCGATTGAAATTTACATAGATCGTGAATTAGAACCAAAACCTGCAAATGACATTTAATACTATATACTACGCGCAAAAATCCATTCCAGATTTTATCTCTACAACTATAAATAATGAATAAATTTATAAATAATAACATATTTTAGCATGAAGCTAGACCGCGTTAACATCTTTTCCATTCGAGTTGAAAACCTTAATTTATATCAATGAATAATATAACACAAGTCATAGAATTAAAACCAAGACAAGATAAAATGAATAAAAACAATAATAAATAAAAAAAAAATAAAATAAACAAATAACACAATATATATAAACATAAAATATTCACATGCACAAACAACATGTATTACACGACAAAAATTTCCGGGTATTCTTTTCTGTCATGAAATTTTCTTTGTTTACGCAGATGTTACTGATAGGAATCAACTGATAGCCTAACAAGAATCTGAACTAAATAAGCTTCTCCCGTTAGCTATACAGGGAGAACATGCACACAACATACGAGACACCTAAGACACTACATTACGGGACAAAAGATTTAACTTTCACGCCTTTAAAGCGAAGGTCACTGATTCGAAACTTGTTAAATAAAACGGGACAAGACAAGGAAACCGGCCGAATATATTTAAACCTAAGGGAAGGAAGTACAAACCTAGATTTCTAATTTTGACGTAGCCAGATAAAATAGAGGGCTTCAGATGAAACATCTAAAGAAAAGATCAAGCTCAGTTAAAATTTACTGTTTTGAAATTCACAAATACGAATACAAAAACACAGAAAGGAGGACAAGGAAATTACACATTCAAAAATGTTTAAATTTAGAAAATATTAGCGGGTACATCTAAACTCCATCCAGTCTTGCCTGCATTGATGAGGAGCAGCAATCGTAAGATATGTTGGAAAGGAATAATGTATGCTCACAAATAAGGTATAATGTGATTGAATTGTTTGATATACAGGGTGTTATTGCTTCTAAATTGTAGACACAGTCAGACCTATGTCATATAAAGCAATGCCAATAGATAGACTATAGTCTGTTCTCAAGTTAACCATTTTATAACTGACCAGATGAATTGAATTCATTTAAACGTTGCGTGTATTAATGGATGAGAAAATGGTAAAGGTTCTTACAAGTCTGTGAGATTATTCTTGTCGAATACAGATTCATATACGAGCCTGGCTGTTATAATAATACTCTCGTACAGTAGTTCTAATGAAACGATTTAACATGCAAGAAGCTCAGCAACTTCACGTGCGTGCATGCGTAATGTTGTACTTGACCGTGTCTCATGTACTATACGGCTCTGGTCATTATATTTTTAGCTGATGTTTTGGATGGGGAGCAGAGGGATTCAGTGGGGTTTCGTGTTACTTGTGTGTTGCTGTCGTTGTTGACTTTGCTTCAGAGGGCGATAGTGGTTTTCTGGTGGTGAGGAGCCAAAGTTTCGGTACCAACTAGTCTGCAGCAAATAAGAGGGCTCCTTCACCAGTGGACGAAATCAGTGGATGCACCGAGTTATATGTTCCGTTGATAAACAATTATTCACTATCATCATGAGTGAAAATCAAATCAATATATTCAGTATCAATATATGAGTGAAAATCAAGCATACATGTATATATCCTACTTTGAGGATGAACATTATCCGTATATTAGTTTTACAAATTCCATACTTTGATCGCCTTTGGTGACAGAATCATACCTGGTTCAGAGTTGTGTAAATCCTATTCTTTGATGCCTTTGATGACAGAATCATACCTGGTTCAGAGTTGTGTAAATCCTGTTCTTTGATGCCTTTGGTGACAAAATCATACCTGGTTCAGAGTTGTGTGAATCCTATTCTTTGATTTTCTAGGTGGTCAATAAAACAGTGAATGCTTCTTGTTTAAATTCTAAACATTGATCATCCTTTGTGATAGAACCATATATCAATCGTATTTGTTTTTAAGTTCCATTCGTGGATTCTTGTGTGCGTTCTCGGTTTAGTGTCAAATTAGTTAGTTAGGAACGATATCATTTCCTTATATCAGTTGTTTAACTCACTGAACATCATTCTAGTCATTGATGTATTTTATGCGCATGAATATGGTGTCTGATTCATTCATTTACAATCACATTAGAAATATATACTTCATTGGCCATGTTGCTTTCAGCCTCTTAGCTATAATCTAATACCAACTCGGATTGTCTGGTTACAGATATCAATAGCATTTCATTCACAGTAATCAGGTATGATATGGTCTGTTTACAAATCTAAGACGATCCGTCGACAGCCTTTGACAAGACAGTAAAATTTCACTTATCCAAAGAGTAATCACAAAATAGAGAAATTCATTTCTTTTGCTGAGTGACGAACAATGAATTTTCCTCTATGCTTTAGTGTTCACGAATACCATCTGCAGTAAATTTTTACAGTGTCACAGAGGTTATCATCTACAGTAAATTTCTATAGTGGCACAGTGGTTATCATCTACAGTAAATTTCCATAGTGGCATGGTTATCATCTACAGTAAATTTCTATAGTGGCACAGTGGTTATCATCTACAGTAAATTTCCATAGTGGCATGGTTATCATCTACAGTAAATTTCTATAGTGGCACAGTGGTTAAGAAGCTGATATCGTGACCACATAAGTGCGTTTAAATCCGTCGATCCGATCAGCCCAGATCAGCTATATTGGCGTGTCCTTGGAAGGCTCTTCACTATATTTGCCTCAGCATGATAAACTTTTGATGAACGGTTAAACAACAAAATGCCCAAATCAAAACATTCAGTGGAATTTTGATAGGACAAGGTAAAAAAAGCATTTCAGCGAATTATGATATATGTGTGTGGAATTTCATAGAATCCCTCCAATGGGCCAGCGATTTTTACCTCTGATCCTAATTTTTCTCATTTGTATCGTTACGAGTCTACGCTCTTAAAATAAGTAACAGAAAAGAGTGAAAGGTAACAAGCTTTGCAAAATTCAACAAATAATTTATTTCCCTTGAATACAAAGTGAAAATGAAACAATAAGAAAGTACGGTATTGTGAATTAAATCCCAAAATAATCCAAGAATTACAGACACAAGTCCTAATAATTTAAATTCCTGAATAAAATTCAGTAGAACTCCAGAATAAATCGAAAAACTGAAGGCGATGATGTTGTCTGTAGTAGTTTTTAGAGTGTTGATGTGTCAACAGTATTTTGTTGAATCACAGTAAGATAATTCCAGGTTTGAATTCACTACAAGTTCCAGTGAATGTCTCTATGCAAAGATTTTTCAGAGAACTTTTGTTATTTTCAGAGAAAATAACCACTTGAATTCAGTAACTTGAAGAAATAAAATTTCCAGCCCAAAAATGAAATACTAGGCACAACATATAATACAACTTAAAAGTGCTAGGTGTTAAAGCACTGCTGAAAAAAATCTTCTCAGTTACAAGATTATATAGTTTTCTTCTTGACCTCAGGTCACAATTAGCATTTTCTAAAAACAAATGAACTCATGGAAAATAACTTTCTAGAATGATCCTGATGTTACAAAATACAAACAATAACCTGGATTGTGTAAAATTCACTTAAGAAACCTAGACCTAGACCCAAATAAACATATTTATTCTATTAATAATAATACTGATTTTAATCTCAAACACATAGAGAATAATTTAGATATGCATTAGTTGTTTACACAAAATAAAATCATAAAGATCAATTTAGGTCAAACAGAAATGAACTCAGTTTTGGAAATGGTCAAGTCCAACATACAATGTTACATTACATTAGCATGCAATGAAAGAACCACCACCACCCCAACTAAAAGATAATTAAATTAAATATACATAACAGTATGAATATTTTTAAAGATTTTGCGCGTTGCGTGTACCATCAGCACCTTTCAATTGATATTAAAAATCAAATGTTGAGTGATATTTTATATTGCTGAGTCTTTTAACACAAAACTGCCTGAAATAAGATTTCATCATTTTTCTTCAATATGCAATAACCTACCCAACCAATTACTGCTAACCCCATTAAAAGTTTCTCAGACGTTTAACTCAACATAACTTTTTTCTGAGAACTGAGTTCCCCAATCAGATTTTATCTTGCAAATAAGTCGCCTGTCGATCGATAAGAGGTTACTTCCGTTGGTTTATAAGAGTTTATATCAATTGCTATTTGATAAAGTATTTTTAATATATTTTCATGACGGGTGAAAAGAGCGCAGTGGAATTTCGCCGGTGATTGCCAGTGCTGTATTTGATGGGAGTAATGTTAAAAGTCATGTCCAGGGAAAATAATATGGCTCGGTCACGTAATGCACGAGCACATCACGCACTCATCACAATGCCCGTCTCTTGCGCATTTTTTGTCAATCATTGTTACTGTTTTTGAACAAGACATGCATACACTCACAGGATGTAAAATATTTTACATGAGAATATTTTATCCGAATAAAACTGAGTAGTTTATTTAATTGTTTGGGACATTATACAGTAATGATGCCATTAATAATTGAAAACGAGATGTTTTTCTGTGCTTAACGATAATTTTGTCACCTTATGACTCATCTGATAATAGCACTAATATTAGTACCCCTACTTCGTGGACGAGGTACTAACAGGAGCCTATGTGTATCAACGGAACAACAGGGTGTTAATCATCACGGCGCTTTTTCACCCTACTATCAAACAAATTTGAAAGTGATCCTCACATATACTGAAAGAAATTAAATATTCATCTTATTTAATACCAGAATTGCAGCATATCATTCTAGCAATACATGTAAAATATCGTTTACCTTCTTTATCCGATATTTTCTATTGAATCGTCCGCCATATTAGGTTAACTGATAGCTACTCCCGTTTTCAGCCTCGTTTTTTGCGTACATTGTAAGGACATTGCTGCCTTATTTGGGAACGTAAACAGAGCGTAATAAATATAGTATACATTGAATGACGTATTGCAGAATATCCAAATATGGCATAACAAGCCTTATTTGGAAAACGAACTACCGCGAGAATCTTGTGTTATCTGTCATGGTGGACAGGGTACTGTTAGCGTAAACATTCCAATATAATTTACCTGATATAGGTTTAATAACTTTATCATTAGCCAGAATTCCTGAAAACCATAACTCTACTTAGGTAGTAGATTTTAACTAGTCATCCTTTTGTCTTTGACATATTTGTACTTGCTCCGTTGTAAGGTATAGGATCGGATAGTAGCCACGTTGAGGCTACGACATCATAGCTAATATAAGATAACAAATGAATGTCCACATGCTCAGTCATGAAGAAACTCATCAAAGACAAATTCATTCGAGGCTGCGGTTACCCCACCGAACTAGAGTGGGGTAAAATATCGCATGATGTCAGTGCAGACTTAGCAGTTGTGAAGTGAAGGTGATCTTCACAAGGATGGTATGTCTGATCAGGCCAAAAAATAGCCCCACGTGGGCAGTGTCTACGGACAAACTTTATACTATAGTTGTTAACTTTCAATAGGCAGAGTTAATTGCAGACGATTGGAGCGAAATTAACTTACATCCTGATATTAAATGCCATTTTGCACACACAATGATATGAGGTGAGTAACATACATAGTTCAGCGTAAGCATTATAATGTGTACACTCAGTGATGTAGTGCTAAATAAAGAAGTGAGAGAACGCAATTAAGAATTGAGGGAATGCATGTTACTCAGATGCTTGGGGACAATGGCGAGAGCAAAAAGAGATGGGTATGCCGTTCCAACAGCACTACACTTCTGTGTACACTCCAGTTTTGTTCTGTTTGTCCGTACGAAATATGCCAGTGAACGTCAGGTTTTGTAGGTAAATTCTACGTAAGCAACAAGGCGAATTCGTAACCTGCCCTATTATATATCGGTCATAACAGGTGTAGATTGGGGCTAATTTTCGTATTGTTCTATGACACATGCCTATACACATGGACCACCGAAAAATAATATCGCTGACAAAGGTGAGGGGCATTACGGGATTAACAGACACACTACAAGCTTGTAGTACATTGAGGCCTAATGTCCGTCATCTAACCGAATGCCACATATATCAATTCAAATTGTCATGTTTCAAAATTTTTTATCACTTTTTCAGTATACGCTAAAGCAACACTTAATTCGCGTTGGGTAAGCGTAAACATACAATACTTTGACTTTATGATATTCAGTTGTATAGACGTGGTCATGTCTGATATGGCGATTGCTCAGTCAGCCTACAGTGCAATGCACCATCAGATTAACCGTTACATTTTAGGATTCTCCTATACTCTTTGGCTCGTAAGAAATCTCCACATGTATGACAGGCCATGTGTAAAATATGGCGCTAACCGCTTTATTGCTTAATCAGTCGGATTTGAATCTCGGCTTTTAAACGTGTAAACGACTGCTATTTGATGAGAAAATATTGGAACTTGCTCTTAACATTATCAGGCTTAAGGACCGAAGGTTCGTAAATTCAATTTACATTTAATCCGCGCTTACGTTTCCTGTGTAACTCCATCGATATGCCGCCATTTAAAACGTCGATAGATGTATTGGCTTTCTATGTTAATTCCAAATTTACTTCGGAGGTAGATTTGTTCTTTTCTTTGTTTTAATAAAAAAAAAAGCAAAATTAGCAACTGTATTGTATGTCTTTCATACATGTCTTGAATATGTGGGTAGGGTGAATATTAGACATTTATTATAAGAAACACTCCCTCTAAAAAATTCAAGTTCTCATATTAGCCGGGGAGTGTTCTGTCTAAGTGTATCTCCTAAAGATTTTTATTTAGCAGCGTATTATTAGAAATAACAACAACAAATAATCCCCGTTTAATTTACATAAATTTTTTTTTATATTTAGGAAGATATATGAATATTAAATCTAGAGGACGTACTTTTATTCTCTGCCCTTAGTTTGAAAGGAGCAACAATGAAACTATGATACGATATCTAGATTGTACGAACCCAAACTTTGGAACCATTTCATGAACAGTATGCTTGGAGTGTTAAAACAATTGTGAAGTAGTTGATTCTATGCATTCTAATGCGACGACAATTTTGAATTCCATTCTCGAAATATGTTTTATGTCACTGAGTGTTATAGTAAATGACGAGTAGAACATGGAACTTCACTGTAGAAAATGGCAACAGAAATAACGGGCAAACGACGAAAGAAAATTTGAAGGTATATAATTTAGAGAAATAATGGTGACCTTCTATGTGGAAGGAGTCAGATTATTTCTTAGGCAACATTTCAAACGAATGCCATTTTTGGAGCAAAAATTCAAGTGCTTCGCTCTGTTTTACAATATTTCAGAGAGGAAAAAGTTTCCTCCTCAAATCGGGTTAAATCGTCGATTGAGTAAAATTTTGCATTAGTTGTGTATTGTGATAAAGTGTGGTACATTCTTTGTTTACTAGTAAATGAATCGGTATGAAAAAACGTCATTTTAAGATGTTTGAGATGTAGAATACGAGGGCAAAAATTCTCCCGTGAGATATTTAAATGATAAAAGGATCAATAGAGAAACCCTCCAGTGAGGTATCCAACACATAAAAAGATTACTAGACAAGTGCCACAGTGAGGTATACAACACATAAAAAGATCACTATAAAAAGCTTACCAGTGAGGTACCAAACACATCAAAACATTACTAGAAAAGTGCCACAGTGAGGTATATCACACATAAAGAGATTACTAAAAACGTGCCACAGTGAGGTATATCACACATAAAGAGATTACTAAAAAAGTGCCACAGTGAGGTATATCACACATTAAAAGATCACTAGAAAAGTGCCACAGTGAGGAATCTCACACATAAAGATATCACTAGAAAGTGCCACAGTGAGGAATCTCACACATAAAGATATCACTAGAAAGTGCCACAGTGAGGAATCTCACACATAAAAAATCACTAGAAATGTGCCATAGTGAGGTATCTCACACATAAAGAGATTACTAGAAAAATGCCATAGTAAGGTATATCGCACATAAAGAGATTACTAGCAAAGAGCAAAGGTGAAGTATCTCACACATAAAGAGATCACTAGCAAAGAGCAAAAGTGAGGTCTCTCACATAACGAGATCACTAGCAAAGTGCCACAGTGAGATATATCACACATAAAGATATCAGTAGAAAGTGCCACAGTGAGGTATATCGCACATAAAGAGATTACTAGCAAAGAGCAAAGGTGAGGTATATCGCACATAAAGAGGTTACTAGCAAAGAGCAAAAATGAGGTATCTCACACATCAATAGGGCTAAAACACAGTATTTGGCTCTTTTGTATTTGTTGTATGTTATATTCCTCTTGCAGTGACAATTTATTTTCCAACTGATTTAAAGTTTTTGATTTAAAACATGTGAATATACGTGCCCTAACTGTACCTGAAGTTTCATAGGCAAGGACGTTAACGTCTTTTTTTCGGGATCCCAAAATATACCACCAAAATAGCCATATTTTGGCGTTATGCGGTCCCACCTGAAAATTCTCATTTCTCAACAATGTATTCATCTGTTTCATACAGAGCCTCAAGACTGATTGTATCTGAAAGGAAAATTTATTATTAAAAGTTTAATATGAAGATGAATAAAATAAGTGAAATTTCAAAGGAAAAATGGATTGAAGAATGAGAGGTGTATATTCTTTTGATTGTTAAACAATTCTAATATACCCTTTTTGTTATATGCACAGATCTGTGGGAAAAATGATTATTTCATTGAATTAGCACCATTGTAATTAGCATCATTGTAATTAGCATCATTGTATACTAATTTTTGATTTTATATATTAAGTAAACCAAACTTTTTATGACGCCAAACCTATAAAAATGTCACTGCTATTACCATTTTATTAAAAGCGATTTAGAAAATTCCGTAGTGTCCCTAACCATTACTTTTTTTCACTGTTAGTTTACTGAAAACTCTTATATTACTTTTACTTATGAGTCGGGCCAAACGTTGGAATAAAAAGAAACCTTTTGAAAAAAATCTGCAAATGTTCAGTTCATTAGTAAAAAGAAGGTTACGGACACTACAAAAAATATTACCAGAAGAAGTGTATCAATCATCATTAGTTATTATTTTCTGATTTATCATGACATTTGGAAAAATGTTATGGCATTTTTATTACATCTTCTTTATCTTAAACTTTTCCAAGAAATGGGATGATGGAACATTTTTATGATGAAATACTGCATCATGAAATATGCCATAATGAAAATAAGAATAATCACTCTCTGCGTTCATAAACATAAATGGGTTTCAAAGACCTTGTCTTTTGTTATGATGTTCTAAATAGAAGGAAGGGGCACTGAATGATGGAGCAAGAAGAAGAAAAAGTTTCTGGCAGTAGTAATGGTATGCATGTAAAACTTGGAGACCCTAATTTCCGTAGTGTCCATAACCTAAGCGAGCTTTATGTCGTTTAAGTGTCTGTTATGGTCGTTTCAATGAAAAAGTAGTGTATGTAAAGTAAATTCATGTATTCGAGAAAATATTAAGAAATTAATTGCCTCTTTTTTGCATCCAGGTAGTGAATATTCTTGCTGACCACACATATAGTGCATTACTTATAACATATCAATTTTAGCATATATATATATATATATATATATATATATATATATATATATATATATATATAAAATGTCGTGTCCATAACTTTCAGACAATATCATTCACAGCCATGTGTAATTCTACAAAACTCCCATTAACCGTGTTTTAAAACTATAAGTTGGAGATTATTATTAATTTTTCCATATGCTTATAATATGCGGCTGAAAATTCATTGCAAGTTTGTCAGAATATAGGTAAAGTGCCACAATGCGGCATCTAACACATCGAAAGATCACTAGAAAAGTGTCACAGTGAGGCATGTAACACATCAAAAGATCACTAGAAAAGTGCCATAGTGTGGCATCTAACACGTCAAAAGATCACTAGAAAAGTGCCACGGTGTGGCATCTAACACGTCAAAAGATCACTAGAAAAGTGCCACAGTGTGGCATCTAACACGTCAAAAGATCACTAGAAAAGTGGCACAGTGTGGTACCTAACACATCAAAAGATCACTAAAAAAGTGCCACAATATGGCATATAACACATCAAAAGATCACTAGAAAAGTGCCACAGTGTGGCATCTAACACATCAAAAGATCACTAGAAAAAAGGAAGAACGCTTCTAGTGCTTTTATGTAATTGTCGTTAGTGCCCAATGTCCAATAAGCAATTAAGTAGTATATATGCTTTAATGTTTGATTTTATGTAATTATCTAACATTTGTCTTTAGTGCTTAATGTTCAATAAACAATTAATTGGTATATTCAGATGATGATGATGATAATGTTTCAAAATATTCATATAAAAACCTCAGGACCAATTTTTGTGATTTTTCAATTTTTATTAACAATTTGTTTTAAATGAAATTAACTTTCCCATCTTTTAAGTTGAATTCTCGAACCTCTTTTGCTGTAATTATGTCCAGTCCATACTCTAAATTATAACATTCGTTTGAAAAGTCGAAATCTTGAAATGTAAACATCAATATAATTACACCACTGGCAATGATAACTCTGCTGTCGATACCATGTTCCCAGTGGTATGTGAACTTTGTGAAATCATTGTAGTTAACCGTCCAAGCTATGTTCAAGAAAAGCAGTTTACTCCAGGTACTGTGTCATATCGGTGAAATTGTTTTCCAGATTTCTTAATTTCTGGGTGTATTCTTGAGTCCTTTTCCTAAGCCAGTTTGACTGTGTAGTACTATGCCTTCTCATGAGGATGCCAACTCGAGTGAATCGATCTTCCATATCAGACTGCAGCCTCTTCTCAACTTTTTCAGTCGCAAGCTACTGAAGTATGGATTTCTTCCTCATTAAGGTATATCTCTAAACGTATTTGTCGCTACTAACAGCTCCTGTGAAATGTAAACACTGTGAACCTCGCCAAAATTCTCAACATGACCACAAATCAACCTCTACGAAACCAGTGATTTCTATTGCATATTTTAAACTTCGAATTCTTTGTTGACAGAATATCCTCGCTCTACACTGGCTTTGCTATGACAGAGAACAGGCAAAATCTTGCTTGTGTGAAACAGTTTTGAATATCTTTCTCCAGACACTCTGATTAGCTTTCATACAATCTGCCTACGTTTGGTGAAAAGTTTGTAAACCGAGCAGGACCTACCTGGCTAATATCATCCACAAAGCAGATTATACTGGTCAACGAACAAGTTGCAATTGTCTCCTATCCTTCCGAGTACTTCTATACTGGGCACTACTCCTATCCTATCGAGTACTTCTAGACTGGTCCTTCTTTCTTAAATCTCAATCACCACCCTTCATGTCTGAAACCATTTCCATGGGATTTAATATTGATGAATTACTTATCAAGGAATAAGATAAGGGATACTTACCTGTTAGTTTCTTGGTCAAACTCATAAGAACGTGGATGCATTCAATTTGTAACTCCATAATTTATTTATCACTAAAAATTTGTCTTTCATTCGATGCCTTTACAGTTAACATTTTTTTTTCAACGCATTTAGTTAGCAGATTCAGTTCTGTTTTATTGTAGGCTTCCTAGTTGGCTTTACTTTCAACAGTAAACTCATTCAAGTGACCCCTCAACGTGTCTGAGAGATCACTCTCTAATAAACAAACCATTCGTTTGTTGTCGTTTTTTGGGCAAGTGGCCAGTAAGCAATTTTAATATTCATATTTATGTTAGGATTCATTTGTCTGGCACTGTTTGACTTAGCGTATAATACAGTTTATTTTCGGGATGGGCATTTTCTTTGATTCAACTTAACCAACATACTACAATGTTTCTGGCCAGATTTTCAGAGCTTTGCTGTGCACTGACTCATTCTGCAGTCAAGGACGGCTATCAAAATTTAATGCACACTGGCTCGTTCTGCAGTCGAGAGGGGCTAGCAAAATTTATTGCCGTTTTAGAGCCAGTTTACATTTTCAACAAGACATCATTTCTAGCTGACGAGCTTTAAAGCCAGTAAAAGAGGCTTGAAATAAGGAATTCAATTTAATTTACCATCACGTCTTCAAACTTAAAAGCGTCGTGCACAAGATGCAACCCACAGACCCTATATTGAAAATTGATGTATTGTACTCTCTAATTTTACTACAAATCAGGATATATATATATATATATATATATATATATATATATATATATATATATATATATATATATATATATATATATATATGCGAGACAACGTATCTAACATATGAATCCATTAACTTTCTTTAATAAGTCTATTCATCTCTCCATGCTCATCATTGACTGGCATGAACGAAAATAAATCACGTAAAGAGTGATGTATTAAAATATGAGAGGAGACCTTAGGATCTAACCAATTATTATATGAAAGCAATGATTATTCTTTCTCTTAGAAACTTGTTGAAGTATTTGGCCAACATACTGCATGTTATATGTTTTACAGTTTATCACATCAGTTGATATGCAGTCGGTGTTATAACATAGATAACACACTTCTTTTGTATTGGAGCTACTGAAGTAAGTACTTTCTCTCATGTTTCTTTATCGAGAGCACCTACGTCTGTTACATTTAGATGATGAAAACATTTTTTTTAATTATATAGTTTCTGTCAGTTCAGTTCTAATGAAAAAATCGTGCAAATTCTTACGTCTTCTATAAGCAAGAATTGGTTTGCTTTTGTAAAGCATTTTTATGCTGTTTTTATTTGTGTGACATAAATTGAGGAAACTCCAGTATTTATTAATTACAAACCTTACATTTGGTAATAAAGTATTACACTGTATTATGAAAGGAATTATAATTTTTTCTATCGAACCTTCTGTTGTGTTTAAAGCTGTTTTTTTTTTTTGTTTTATAGCTTACGGGCTTTAACGCAGAATTAATTATATGTATAGGATAATTTCAAAGAATGTTTCAATTGCCACAATCATCTGAAATAATGTGTTCGTATCTTTTGGCCAGGCTATATGGAATACAGTTTTTACATGACCTGGGATGATATACTTTTCATTTCTCGTTTCATCTTCTCTTCTTCTTGCACACAAGTCGGTTGGTCCTATTTCAGATCTTATACAGATCCCGAAAACTAATATTCTTATCTTATTGTGAGATCACCACATTCTAATAACGTTGTTGTGATTGGCTTATGAAACTTCTGCGATAAAAGGAAATATAGCAGACTGTCAAATCCATTAAATCTGGCACCAGGACCCCATTTTCGTAAATTTACATAACTTTCATAGCCTGATGATATAAATATCCGTGACTTAAGAAAGAGGTATGATTGGGTTGATCTACTCTGTCACAGTAAATTACATTAGTGTCATTTTGAAAGCTATTTTACCCTATCTGAAAACAATGCAAATCCGATTCAGGAATGTATCAACGGTGGGTTTATCAACAATGCACATCCGATGCAGCAATGCATCAGAGCGGGTTTATCGTTGTCGTCAAGGAAGTAAGGGGATATAACTTCAGAGAGACGCGAACTACGTCTGGTCTAATTACTTTTTATCAAAGATTAATTTACATGTCTGAAATTTAACATAGTTTCTATTTATTTGTTCTAGCTCACAAAGTATTCGTTTTTGTTGTTGCAGGTAAAAGTTTTGTCGGCACACACAATCAAACGTTGCATGGCATGATGGGAAATCTGATATTTTCACATGTGAAAAAATAAAAAGGATATATTTTGCACATGTGAAAATGTAGGAATGAAAAATGGAAAATTATTTCGCCAAAAAGTCTGTAAATTTCACACTTAACAAATGACGTTTCTCCTCATCGCATATACATGCGTTAGTATATAGTCCACGTCACTTTGTTGTTGTTGTTTTGGTTTATAAATAGTATTTCTCAAGACGTTATTTCTGCGTCAGGTCACACGTAGTCCTGCGTACTGATTCGTACAAGATGATTGACTGAGCAAGACGTACTTTGATTGATTGAACCAGAACAAAGTTTCCCAGTTCTTCCTCCACCAGTTTTACTGGCCGCCATGTATAGCATATCTTGCGCTGAAATTTGACGTTATTCCCCACCCCCACTCCCCCCAAAAAAACAACGCACAAAATAAAATTAATGCCAGTCTCTTTCTTCTCTGTATAAGGTGATATTTTTTACCCGTCTTACCATCCATTCTCAAAAAAGCAACAAGTGGCTAAGTGAGGTGTGCACAAACTAAAGTCTGTAGTAAGCTGCTTCAGCCAGACGATCCTACTTTCGCCAAAGCGCAGTGCGTGGTCAAACAACGAGTCAGCCGGCAAACTTTCTCACATACATTCTCGGTCTAATCGAGACTAGAAATCACTCGACCACCCTAGGTCCCCTCATGTTACAACCTCATTTGTATGTATGTTCATGTGTTTGTATGAAAAATGATTGAAAGGATAGGCGAGGGGTATGCCGAGTGTCAAAACCATTCATTTCTACATGCAAGTGTGTTTGTAAGAATCATGACTGGAATGATTGGTTGAGGGGTGTGCATAATATCCAAACCATTTATTGTGTGTGTGTGTGTGTGTGTGTGTGTGTGTGTGTGTGTGTGTGTGTGTGTGTGTGTTAATATGTCAAAACCATTCATTTCTACATGCAAGTGTGTTTGTACGAATCATGACTGGAATGATTGGTTGAGGGGTGTGCATAATATCCAAACCATTTAGTGTGTGTGTGTGTGTGTGTGTGTGTGTGTGTGTGTGTGTGTGTGTGTGTTAATAATGTGTGTGTGTGTGTGTGTGTGTGTGTGTGTGTGTGTGTGTGAATAATGATTATAAAGGATCAGGCTAGGGTATGCAGAGTGTCCGAACCATTTATTTCTACGTGCAAGCGTATTTGTATGAATCATGATTGGAATGATTGGTTGAGGGGTGTGCATTTTGTCCAAACCATTTATTTGTCTGTGTGTGTTTGTGTTTGTGTTTGTGTGTGTGTGTGCAAGTGTGTTTGTATGAATAATGATTATAAAGGATCAGGCGAGGGGTTACATAGTGTCCGGACCATTGTTTGTATGTACAATTGAGTGTTTTGAGGAAAAATGATTGGAATGAATAGGCGAGTGGTTTGCATACTTCCCGAACCATTCATTTGTATGCACATGTTTGTTTTTTTTTAAAGTGATTGAATGATTGGGTGAGAGGTATGCAGAGTGTCCGAACTATTCATTTGTATGTACAAGTGTGTGCTTATATGAACATTTATTTAAATGATTGGTTGAGAGTATGCCGAGTATCCAAACCATTCAATTTTGTGTGCAAGTATGTTTGTATGAAAAATGATTGTTATGACTGGTCGAGGAGTGTGCAGAATGTCTGTATCATTAATCTCTATGTACAATTTGTGTGTTTTGATGAAAAATGATTGGTCGAGGGGTGTGCAATGTGTCTGAACCACTAATCTCTATGTACAATTTGTGAGTTTTGATGAAAAATGATTGGTCGAGGGGTGTGCAATGTGTCTGAACCACTAATCTCTATGTACAATTTGTGTGTTTTGATGAAAAATGATTGGTCGAGGGGTGTGCAATGTGTCTGAACCACTAATCTCTATGTACAATTTGTGTGTTTTGATGAAAAATGATTGGTCGAGGGGTGTGCAATGTGTCTGAACCACTAATCTCTATGTACAATTTGTGTGTTTTGATGAAAAATGATTGGTCGAGAGTTGTTCAATGTGTCTGAACCACTAATCTCTATGTACAATTGTGTGTTTTGATGAAAAAATGATTGGTCGAGGGTTGTGCAATGTGTCTGAACCACTAATCTCTATGTACAATTTGTGTGTTTTGATGAAAAATGATTGGTCGAGGGTTGTGCAATGTGTCTGAACCACTAATCTCTATGTACAATTTGTGTGTTTTGATGAAAAATGATTGGTCGAGGGGTGTGCAATGTGTCTGAACCACTAATCTCTATGTACAATTGTGTGTTTTGATGAAAAATGATTGGTCGAGGGGTGTGCAATGTGTCTGAACCACTAATCTCTATGTACAATTTGTGTGTTTTGATGAAAAATGATTGGTCGAGGGGTGTGCAATGTGTCTGAACCACTAATCTCTATGTACAATTTGTGTGTTTTGATGAAAAATGATTGGTCGAGGGGTGTGCAATGTGTCTGAACCACTAATCTCTATGTACAATTGTGTGTTTTGATGCAAAATGATTGGAATGAATAGGCGATGATATGCAGTGTCCGAATCAATTTTTTTGTATGTACAAGTGTGTTTTTATGGAATGACTGGGCTAGGATAAGCAATGTCCAAACCATTCGTAGTATATAAACATTATAGTTGCACTTTTCGACTGTTGCTATAGATCTTTAGTATGACGTATTTAACATTAGTTGAAAAAGGTCGGGAACAATATTCACGCGTTTTTGAGACAGCTGAGTTATTAGATTTTGCTTTACTTTAACTTGGATTTGTGTTAGGTTCTTTATTGAATGCACTATAAATCAAATGTCACTCAATATGCACAACACCTCAAGGGAATCTGATAATTTCCATCTTCAGATATTTCAGAATTGGAAAGGACAAAGCTGATATTTATGAGATTTTGTCCCCGAAGAAACCGTTTTTCAAATCCCAAAATTAAATACGAAAAAGTCAAAATATTTATATATTTTTCAAAAATCAGTTCTGAATTTCTCGAAGTTGCATTACCAATTACTGATTTATTTATCTTTTCTATCTACCCTTTATCAATTTTTCTACCCACTACCTTTTCTATCTACCCTCTACAATTTCTATCTACCCTCAAGAATTTCTATTTACCCTCTACGATTTCTATCTACCCTCAAGAGTTTCTATTTACCCTCTACGATTTCTATCTACCCTCAAGAATTTCTATTTACCCTCTACGATTTCTATCTACTCTCAAGAATTTCTATTTACCCTCTACGATTTCTATCTATCCTCAAGAATTTCTATTTACCCTCTACGATTTCTATCTACCCTCAAGAATTTCTATTTACCCTCTACGATTTCTATCTACCCTCAAGAATTTCTATTTACCCTCTACGATTTCTATCTATCCTCTATAATATCCATCTACCCTCTACCATTTCCATCTGCCATCTACCATTTCCCATCTACCATTTCCATCTGCCATCTACCATTTCTATCTACCCTCTACCATTTCCATCTGCCATCTACCATTTCTATCTACCCTCTACCATTTCCATCTGCCATCTACCATTTCTATCTACACTCTATCATTGTTCCACAAACTAGCCTTGTATCAGTGTTTCTGCATGTCACTATAAAACAATTTATCTCCTGTGTCTGAAGATGGTGTATTTATTTGATGACATACATTTCTAGGCATTTGTTGTATGTATGTATGTATGTATGTATGTATGTATGTATGTATGTATGTATGTATGTATGTATGCATGTGTGTATGTGTGTGTGTGTGCGTGCGTGCGTGCGTGCGTGTGTGTGTGTATGTATGTATGTATGTATGTATGTATGTATGTATGTATGTATGTAAAATTGATAAAGAAATGAGAAAGAAAGAGGAAAGATGAATGAAAGGACGGCACAAGGAATAACTGAGTTCACAATTCTCACAAGGGGTACCAAGGTCTCACAAGGCATACTAAATTCTCACAAGGAATTCTACGTACTCACAAGTGGAACTAAATTATCACAAGGAATTGTAAGTTCTCACAAAGGGTACAAAATTCTCACAAGGGGTAAAAAGTTCTCACAAGGGGTACAAAGTTCCCACATAGGGTACAATGTTCTCACTTTAGATACTAAGTTCTCACAAACGGTACAAAGTTCTCACTTTGGGTACTTGTTCTCACAAAAGGTGCATTGTTCGTCCAAGGTGTACAATGTTCTCACAAGGGGTACTAACTTCTCACAAGGAATGTTAAGTTTTCACAAGGGGTCCTATCGGTTTAGAATATCTGAGGTATCAACATAACGCTGAATTCAACGGTTTTTTTCACAAAGGATGACACAACCAATAGATAATTGTATTGTATACCTTCAAACACCTTTCACCGTCCCCACCCCCTCCTCACACATCCCACTTTGATGAACAAATTGCTTACAAGCCACACGGATGTCAAATAAATTCAACTCAGTTATCACAATATATTTAAAACGGATATGAGTTACACAAAACGATAATGTGTCAGTAATGACGAGGTGTCATTGATATTTGTAAAGAACCTTATGTTTGCAGATTTTATTCTACTAAATTCTCAAGTAGGCCTTTTATCGATCAATCTGCATTTTAAACACTAGGCCATGATAGTGGTCAATAAAGAAAAAATAGCTTTGTCGTCGTTCTTCGTTGTTGATTCAGAAAGAGTCACGTTAGAGTTTATGTTCGAATGACGTTTTGATTGGCCAAATAAGGAGCAATTTTCCAAAAGTGAATTGATTTCTCTCTATCATGTATAGGAAATCCCGACGTGTAACGTTTAGAAAACAGACTTTTTCTTTGACTTTTTCATGAACTTCTTGGAATATTTATGTTAGGGTTGGAGTTATTCGGATGTTATCTCTAATACAACTCGTTCAGATCAAATTGCAGCTCTATCGTATGTTTCTAGTGATAGTATTTTATTTAAAATATTTTTGGCATCTAGTAGCCCTGTGCTGTCTGAACACACGTTTGTCAAGGTTCATTTAGAAAATAGAATGTTGATACAATAAACTTTCAAATCAAGTTAATCAGAGTTACAATGTTGCTAAAACTCTAACTCCACGAAATTGAATCTATACTTACGTACAGATAAAATAATAAGTGGATGTATATATCAGTTCTTAATCATGTTTGCATACTGTCACCCTTAAAAGTTATCAAGTTCTGCTATTTTTAACGTCCAAAAATGAACCACCAAATTCATACAAGGAATTACTTTTAATGAAGCAACAAGCTATTATGGAAGAACGAGTACAGTTACTCTTGCTCTAAAGAAGCAGCAGAGAGGGTGAACAGACCATTTTGCCTGAGACCTTATTTTACAAAAATAAAGGTTCCTACGAAGGCTAAAAAAAAGGTCAATGACGCTAAACCAAAGCCTCTAACCGAGATTATTTCCATACGGTTGAGAACGGATAATAAATGGTTTGGGTTAGCTCAGTTTTGTTATCAATCGCTGACGTATTTTTTTTCAAATTTTTATGCGATTTCATTTACGCGTTGGTCACTCAGTATTGGTCGTTCACCCTCTCTGCTGCTATGAATTAAACAGCCAGTATAGATATTATTAATAAATGAGTATTGGAGAACCACATTCAGCTAGATTAGCTCGAGAGCGACTAGAGGCAGTTAGAAAATATTTACCTGTTCGTGATTTAGTTAAACAACAGTTACAATCTCGTCAGGAATCTCAGGTTGAATTTGAAGAGGATACAAAACAATTATTTAAACCTATCACTGAGACTACTAAAGGCATTCTACCTGTGTTAGAGAAAACCGCTGAAGCAACTGGAAAAATAGCAGAAAGAACAAAACAGACAAAAAGAATTTTACGTGGACTTCCAGCCGAAATAGCTGCTGCGATGCCAGTCCCGGAAATACCTGAGGATGAAGATCAGCCTGGAGGTGCTGAAGCGCCAGCCCCCGAACAAAAGAGTCATGCAATAAGTACTGCTGAACTGATAAATAAATTTGATGAAGATGTTGTTAAGGTAATTAATAACTTGAACCTAGATCAACTAGCTGAGTTTGCTTTGGATGGTTTTAGTCGAAGAGATAAATTAATGAAACCTGAACACGCTAAAGATATTAAAAACAGTAAACAATGGCAAAAATATTTATATCGCATACGTATGGATGTTGAACGAGTTAACGAGAATGATCCATTATATCAGGAATATGTTAGGGCAATTAATAATTTAATCGAATCAAGAAAAGAGGAAGGAGAACAGAGTAAAAAACAAAAGAAACAAAAACAACAACAAAAACAATAACGATAAACACCAAAATCATTTGAGCAATCACTTCGTGATTATCCAGTATCACCGAAACCAAAAACATCACCGAAACCAAAAACACCACCGAAACCAAGTGAAGAGGAAGAAGAAGAATATTTGCCGTCAGACACCTCTTCTGGCGACATAAGTGGAAGTGGATATACTACTCATGGAAGTGGCCTTATTACTTGTCCCAATAATGTCCTTGCTGATGTTGATCGATTAGAAATCGTCATTGGAGGAAAACGAGCTGGTAATAATTCCCCAGAAATCATTAATGAAGCAGCTGATATTTGTAAACGATTATTTACAGGTGGAATTATGGATATTAATGTATATCGGTTTCTCATTAATGAAATCGCCGATGACTACTATAGTGACTAAGTCACTGGATTGAGTATGTAATTAAATACAGTTATTATAATAAAATGATCGTACATAGTACTCAACGTGGACCAACCATGGTCAGGGCGGTAAATTCTCGATTACCAATATACAAAACAATCTACGGAGATGGACTAGGTGATGTTGTTCAGGGTCTATTTAGAAAGATAGCCCCAAAAGCAATACCGATTGCAAAGCAACTATCAATGAAAGCTATTGATGTTGTTCGTGAAAAAGGTATTGGTGCTGTTGGCAATATTGCTAGTAAAGCATTCTCAGCAATCAAAGATAGACTAACACGATTAATACGCAGACCTGCGGTCCGACCTCAACCTGTAAAATTACCTAGCACTGAAGTAATGCCTGCAAATATTAGTAAAATAATAAATCAAGCTGCTAATCAAAAACTAGCAGAGTTGGCTGATGTACCATTATCAGAAAAAGAAAAAAATATAACCGCTAGTCTGATAGCAGGAAGTGGTCTCACTTCTCGAAGTGGTCTTCGTGTTAGACGATAGCAAATATAATAAAGATGTTTAAACGCATATCTGATCCAGCGTTTGACATGGATGCACCAGTACTCAAGGATGAATCCGTTCGGGATTATCAGTATTATTCATATGACGCACGTGTACCTAACGATTCTGGAAAAATTGAATTACAAGTTCATGATACAAGCAGATATTTCTTACCTGCTGAAGCATTTATTGAAGTCGAGGGTAGACTTTTAAAATTAGATAATACAGATTACGGAATTGGTGATCGAGTTGGTTTTGTTAATAATGGTATTATGGCGTTATTCAAAAGTGCCGTATATATGATTGATGGACGAGAGATTGAGGCTTGTAATAACGACATTGACGTTGCCACAACGATACTTGGTCTTGCAAGATACAGCGATGATTATTCGAGATCAGCTGGTCCATCAATGATGTTTGCCAAAGATACAACTGATTATCCAGAAAACAGAAACGTAACTATTGATAATGTAAGAAATGCCGCAGGAGAGAACACTACCCCTGCAGTATTATCGATGAATGAAAATTTTAACTTGGGATTTGCATCACGTCGAGCAATGTTGGGTGAAGATGAAAGATTTTCATGTGCAATTCCGTTGTCACACATCTTTGGATTTTGTAGAAATGTTAGAAAGGTTATTTTTGGAGCTAAACATACAGTTGTACTTGTACGAAAAGGTACCGATAATGATGCAATATGGCACGCTGAGGGAGTTGATGCCGCTGCAACTGCGGCACTTCATGGTAAAGTAACACTAACGAAACTTTCATTGTGGATGCCAGTGATGACTCCGTCAATATCTGAAGAAAACCGGTTGCTATCTTTTATGAGTCAAGGCGGTAAATCAACGTTGTCATGATTGACTATGACAACAGATGCTTTTCAAAGTAACATTAATGGTTTATTTACATGGCAAATAGCTTCTCAGCAAGGTGTTTCTGCACCAAGACATATATTTATTGCATTACAAGATACTACACGAGTAAATAATCAAACGCGTAGTCACATGATATTTGATAACCTCGGTGTTACTGAGGTTTCATTAAGGATAAATGGACATCAAGAACCATCCGAGGATATATTATTAAATTTTGTTCAAAACAGTGTTGCACGTGTGTATCATCGTCTTATGTCGTTTATGGGTCGTGATCAAAACGTTGATACTGGTTTACAAATATCTCAGCGGGATTTTTCAACCTTATATCCGATTTATTACTTTTCGCTAGAACATTTAGATTTAACCAGACAATCAGTAGTTGACATAATCTTTCGAGCTCGCGTAAACCGAGGACTTATCGCTAATTACAGAGCAATAGCCGTTATACTCAGTGATAAGACGATGTTACTTGAAGGTGTTGGTGGACGAATGAGAGTCGTTGATGCTCCAGTAGAAAATATGTAACACATAATTAGATCACCTGATTTAAAATCAGGATAATAATTATAATGTCATACAATCACGTTAGTGTTACCCTGACTCCTGGTCAGATTAAAAGACTACAATCAGCATCCAAAAATAACTGTGGAATAAAAATATCGCTAAAGCGAGAACAGATGAGCGGTTCAAATAAATTATCGTTGACCGAGCGTCAGTTCAGAAACTTCAATGAAGCCAAAAAATCAAATAAAGGTATAAAACTTAATCTTTCTGCGGGCGCCATCAAAGACATCGCTAAGACGGGTGGTATATTTCCACTTCTCGCAGCTATACCAGCATTAATAACCGCTGCAGCCCCAGCTGTTGCAAAAGCAGCTGCATTAGGCGCTGTTGGAACTGCTGCTGGAATGGCATTAAGGAAAGCAACAGGAAAGGGAATTTAAAAAAAGCGAAAAGGTCTCAGATTGCCAGGGACTCCACATTCATGGTACGGAAAAGGCCTAAGACTTCCCGGGACAGTTTACTGATATCGCCTATGTCCAATTTTGATTTACTCAATGCTGCTAAAAAGCTAAAAATTAAAAATTTTAGAGGTGGTTTTCATGCGCGATCAACTACCTAAAATCGCTAGCGATTTAGAAACTGGTATTATCAATCTCGATAAAAATTCTGGACCAGGCACGCATTGGGTTGGATATGCAATTGATCCACGTGGAACTATTTACTTTGATTAATATGGATTAGCGCCACCAAAAGAATTTCTTCATTATGTCAGCAATAATACTGCTCCAATCTGGTATTCAACGTTACCAACACAAACATTAACTGATCCACCAATATGTGGTCGTGAAGTACTTAATGTACTTGATGCTATATCAAAATCGACAAAACCACCTCATAAAGTCGTGCATGAATATACCACATTGTCACATTTAAACAGATATTGATAAATATAATGGTAGATATTTACGGAAGATCTGCTCGTGGTAAAACTCAGCAGCAAGGTGATTTATCTAAATATGCAACTCTTGATCAACTCAGAAATGAGATTGATGATTTATTAAATATTACAAGTGTGGATCAAAATGAAGTCGTTGTTTTTCAGGATAAACAAGGACGATTAAAGACAAGCAATATACAACTGCCAGATGTACTTATACGAATTCCTACCGCAGTTGCTGATAATATCGTTACTTTTACTGATCAAGGTAAAATACAAGATTCTGGTAAGTCAGTTAACGATTATATCAAGAAAACTGGCGATGTATTTACTGATAACATTATTATGAATCGAAATAAAATTATAGACCTTGGAAATCCAACCGTAGATACAGACGCCGCAACAAAAAAATACGTCGACGATCAAGAATCTAAGCACGTGTTAGTCAACGGTGGTATAATGCGTGCATTTCTCAACATGAATAATAATGGTATTAATAATCTTAGAACACCAGAATCTGATTTTGACGCTGCAACGAAGAAATACGTAGACGATAACAACATTCCTACAACAACTTCGCTAAAAACAATCAATGACGAAATGACCACACTCAATGGTACTTTTACTAGACATATACAAACGTTTTTAAATTTTCGTAGAAACATAAACAAATCTGTACATGATTTTTTTGGTGATCCACCAATCGTTGACATAAAACTAGCCGACGTTAACACAAAACTCAACGATATTATTCAAAAAACGAATCTGATTAAAATTCCTCACAATCAGATCGTCAATATCGTGTACACAGTAGCATCAGGATCAGCCACGTGGACACCACAAAATAAAACCATCAAATACACTGCGGAAATTGCTGGTGTGTATAGGTTGTCCGTACTTAGCAGTGTAGATTTTAGAATATTTACTACATCTCCATCAACTGGTAATTCTTCTAGAACTGTATCTGTAATATTGGATAAAGATTCTGAGGAAATATTTACGTTGGAATTATCAGATAAAGATATAGTTTCGGCTAGTTACTGGTGGTGTCTGGAATTTGTAACCAAACTCACCAATTAATTACTTAACGTCATAGTATAATGAATGAAACTTCAATCGACGTTCAATGTCACAGATATAATCAAATATGTGAATGTCTGACCAAACTAAAAAATATCATTGACAATTATACAGTAAAAGTAAAAAAATATCGCAGACGTATGGTTGTTATTGATATAATCGTTTACTCAGTTTCTGCTATTGTTGCTGGATCCGGATTATTATTATCAACGATAACAATGACAGCTCCAGCAATTGTAACGATTATTGTTTCAACTTCAACGACTATCGCAGGTATTCTCAGTATTATCGTTAAAAAGATATCTACGTGCACAAATGATAAATTACGCGAGTATATAATAAAATTACACACAGCAACAGCAGCCTATTCTAAACTAACTTCGTGTGTTTCATTTTATCTTAGTGATGGTAAAATATCCGACGAGGAATTTGCAACAATAATGAAAACCTATGATGAAGCATTCATAATCGCTACTAACGATAGCCAAAATGGAGAATTAAATAATAACAATAATAATAATGTCTGAGTCCTTGACAACGTCAAGAGAGTTACTTCAACAGATCGTCACTAATACGACTCCGTCAAAAACTACAATGATTTCATTAAGTTCGACCAATCCTGAGTTTAGCGTTAACTTTCCAACCGCAATTCCTGCAAAAGAAATAGCGTTAGCGCAGCTTCGAGTTTATTATAGCTGGCCTAATATTAGATCAAAACCATTTGGTGGACAACAGCCAAATAATTCACTAGTATTCGCAAAGAAGAATAAACCTGATGGAACTCCTGATTGGCAAGTAGTTAGTATTCCAACTGGTAGTTATCAGATAGAACAGATCAACGATGAGTTCCAGCGCAGAATTAAATCTATTACAGGAAAAGAATCAAAAATAACAATTGGTGTATACGAACCAACATTATCAGCGGTGATTGAAATAAATTCCCCTGATTACTCTGTAGATATTTATCAAAGTTCGATTAGATCAGTATTAGGATGGCCTGATATTCCCCCTATTTATAATGGAATTTCAGAACCAACTAAAAATGAATTTCTCACAACGGAAAAAAAATTCATTAAAGATCCAGAATATCGAAATAAAAATCCATGGCCTTATATATTATTTGAATTTGATCCAAGCGACGATAGATATTACTTTACTGATTTCGACGGTCGAAGGACCCCTAAGATAACTAGATCAGCATTTGATTTCGTCATAGAAGCCGGGGGGGGGGGAATCGACAGATTGTTGATGGAAGATTTTTTAAAAGATTTTTAGATCCTCTTAGGCCTGAATACGATAAAACACTTAATGATTTAAGAAGTTTATTTATTTCATTATCTCAACATTATGACGATGATGTAAAAAATCAGATAATCGTGTCAATAAAACATTTAAATAGGATCCTATTTGATTTATACATCGCCAATCGAAGTATTATAAACGTTGCAACTGATATTAGTAGTGGTTATTACACTAATCGAGAACGTAAGCAATTATGTCTTGATCATTACAAAATAACAGAAGAAGATTTACAAACATTTATAATACCAGATTTAAATAACGCTGAAATGAAGAAAACACTCAACGATGTCATTGATGAATATTTCCCTAAAATATATGCAGCGTGGAGAAAAATAGCCCCACCACCGGTTATTCTTAAACATAACAACGATCCATACGGTGGAGGCCGTCATATATCGCCAGGTATTGTTAATATAACATCGACAATTGCAGTCAATCTAGTATGTGACGCAATTGATAGTAGCTATCAAGTAGATCTTTCAAAGTCTAACCAGGCTCAGCAAGGATATGTACTACATACATTCACCCCTATGGTACCACCCGGATGGCTCATTGTGTCTGAGCCAATAAATCAGGTCTACTTGCGTGTACATAATCCATTATTGAAAGAATGAATTTCAAACTCACAAATCAAGATGGCAACATTGTGGACCTTAGAGGGGAGACGTTATATATTAATTTGTACATACGCTCGTAGAATGATGCCTGAGTAAATTTCGCAAAAAATCTATTTTTTTACCTTGACCTTGACCTTGACATTTGACCTTGACTTTTGACCTTTTGCATGTATGTATGTATGTATGTATGTATGTATGTATGTATGTATGTATGTATGTATGTATGTATGTAATGTAATTTATCAAAAATAATCAGTAGCATCCTAAGTGGTTACCCGTCACGGGGCCCCTTGATAGCCTTTGTGCCTTTCATGGGGTCCTTACATTGTTGTCTCTCTTATGACTGTTATGGGGCACCCCATGTTCTGTTTCTTTTGGCTAACATTCTTTCTGAATGTTTATTTGGGGGCCCTTCAATGGGGTAGAGAGCTCAGGCATGCTACTGATTATTTTAGGAGGCACCTTGCATAGACACATCCCCCGGCGAATTTCTAATCGAAACGAAACATTAGAAATTCAGAGGACTGTCTAGGCATTGCGGTTTCAATAAAAACCCCACCAAATCGCCCCACGGGGTCAGGTGCAAAAGCACCTCACCACGTGGCGTGACGTGGTGAGGATTTTATTGAAACCTCAGGGGTGGTCCCCCCAATCTTAATAAAATTGGCAACCCCTGGACCAAATACCCACCCCCCGCGGTCATGGGAGTCGAACAGCAGAAGTTCAGTACCAGAGTCCCAACACTCGTGCACTGAGCTAACGACACTCGACTACATATATACGTTTGAGAAATTATTATATGGTTATCACACAATAGCATTAGATTTTCTGATTTTATAAATGAATCTAAATATTTATAATTTTATTAAGATATATAACCATTTATATGTATGAAACGATTAAAATATATCACCGTTTGTATATATAAAACGAAATAATTTAAAATTACAAGCATGAAGACGAAAATAACTGCTGCGCCACAAATCCATGGAAAATCGATAAGCACATCCGTCTTAATGCACAAGTTGTTCTGTTTGAAAGCCTAGAACGAAAATGTATATGTGTAATGGTGCACAGTATGATTGAAGATAATATACCGATCACTCGCACTGTACAGTTAAGTGCTTAAAGGGTTATTTGTACTGTACTGTGTGTCTTAATTACTTAAAGGATTATTTGTACTCTGTGCGTGCGTTTGAATTGGGTTTCATGTCCGTGTAAGTGTTTTTGCTTTACTGATGTATGTCGTTTTGTTATGCTTGTAAATGACGTTGCTTTTTTAGCGGCGACTGTTATCTAAGGGAAAAAAAACCTGAAACCTTGTTATTGTATTACGATATGTGTCTTAAGTTTACAGTGGAATTTAACAAACTTACAGAGATTCAGTTAATCACAGACAGACGGATACATTTAGTTGATGAAAATACATTGGGCAAGGGAAATAATCGTTTAATTTACTCTGTGGAGTTACCTCGCTTTATATGTGCAATTGCTTAAAGTGAAAATTAAAAACTTGAATGTCAATTATTTTTTATTTTAAAGAAATAAATACATATATATGAACAATGAAAACATTAATGATATTATTTCTGCTATTAAAAAATTAAAACATGACGGAATAAAAATGTCCGATAATCTTGATCCTCAAAAAATTCTCTCTGACTTTGAATTATTGCAGCAAAGAAAATTCGAGAACAAATTCACATTACCTTCCAATTACAGATTCGTGAAATCAATTTATCAATCTATGTTAGAATCTTTAGCAATGGTGAACGACACACAAGTGAAGCTATTTGCACCTCTTGCACGCTCAATCGGAAAAATAAGGACTGCGTTGTCTCACGAGTACGAAAGAAAAAAAATGATAGACAATCGTGTAATGCAATTGAGAAAGATTATTTTATCTGATTCTGTCGAGAGTGAAAGTGAGAGCAGTGACAGTGAAGGTGGACCCCTGACTCCGTCAGGGACTGTAATTATGGCTAAACAAAAGCCTTGGCAAAATTGACAGAGTCGAACTATCTGTTTTTGTTAAGAAATAGTTGTATGACATATTCAAATATTATCCGCTGATTATATTTTTTCGAAAATGCAGATTTGTATGTTTTATTTGCGACAAATTGTACCGATCGTGGATGTATATCAAAATATCTGGCAGCCGCATTCATTGATGTGAAAGTTATTTCTTGGTTTGTTTCTGTATTTATGGATTTAATAGCTCTCTTTTTGAATATTTTACATGCTCCTCTATTTCCACGTCTAGAATTCTGACTCTGTGTTATAACTTGCAGATTAGATAAATTATTATTCTGGGGATTCCCATCAAAGTGGTCAACTACAAGTCCGTTTTTAATCAATCCAAAATAACATTCAAAGATGAACCTATGTGAGAAATATTTTTTATTTCTACTAACACTGAATCTAAAATAACCAAATTTATCAAGACTACCGACTGGTTTTTTTTGATCGACAGTTTCTAATTATTCCATTTCGCGACGCTTCGTAATTTGTATATATTGGATGTACTACAAATTCTTTTTGCTCCATTTATATAATAATATTATTTGTCTAAATCATTATTTTGAAATCTTTCCAGGTAATCTTTTTCTGTTTTTATAGGAGATTTACCTGACAAGGTATTTTTTTTTGTCATAGTATCGTTTCAGTTCTCTATATTTTTTACCTCCGCATTTTAGACATAACTGTGTTTTTCCTCTGACTCCAACACCGCATTGCACACATGGTTTTGGTCCTGTACTTCCATGTTTGATACTTTGCATATGGTAGCTACAGAATTCGTTTACGCATGCTCTGTTACAAGGAGAAGTATGTCCGATTTTAAGCCAGTGGCAGTAATTCTTTGTTTCAATCATTATATATATATACTAAAATTTTAATTTAAATATTTGTCTTAATTATAATAATGGAGGAATTATCCGTTATTGAACCTTCCCCTGCCAGATTTGATCTTGACAGACTATCAGAATATAAATTTAGTGTTTCGATGCAAGATCTAGCTTTACCAAATGCGGATATAGCTAAACGTATCCGTGAAGCCAAAAAGGAATTTCGTAATGATGGAGCTGCTCATGTATGGTCAACTTTCAGGATAGGACATATCGTTAATATGATGAATGACAAACGAGGAAGGGTTATTATTAACCACCTTGATAATCAAAAATATTTTATTTTAATAAAATTTATTGTAGAGACAGATGACGATATCTGGATTATTCGTGATAAGCGTGATCCAGTCCGTGTGCAGTCGGGAAGCAATATTGTTCTCTTAAATAACAGATCCAAACCTGGAATACTTACTGGCATTGATAAACCTTACTATGTACAAGGTTATCCAGCGACTGCAGTTGTCTACGCAATATATTCGCTAAATGATAAACCTAATGTTGTGGATCTCAAGCCGATGAAAATATCAAGAATAAACTGTGTAGCTGAACGAGTTACAGAACATTTTACAAATGCGATACGTGGTAATGGCTTAACAGATTTAAGACGTAAAAAATAGATACATGGGCAGAAACGGTTAAAGATACCGGAACGTCTATCAAAGATGTCGCTGAGCTAGAAAAGAAATTAAAATTCCCAATGACAGTAAAGACGTTAACAGGAGAGATTTTATATAAATCGAAATATGAATCAAGAGGAGCTCCAATAACAATAATTGATCATAACGCGCATGCATGGACTATGGCAGTAACTATATTTCCACGAGATAGAGCGGTTAAATTTTATGATGGTGATATATTTGATTTTATCAGAAATATTAGTAAAAGTGACCCTGTATCTGTTTGGTTGTTTCAAAGTTCAGAATACGAACATTACGATCAATTTGTACGGCCTAACGGTGATATTTATCGTACAGAATCTCTTCATGAAGAAATGGAACATCTTGCATTGAAATATACCTCTGATGATCTCATAGTTGGACAATTACTGAATAACTGTTTTACCGTACCATCGGTTGCTGCCCATTTCGCTCAGGAGAAAAATTCATGGAAAACGACACGATCAGAATTCCATGAAGATATCAAAAAAAGTTGTATAGAATATGGACACGGTGGATTATGGAATACCAAATACGATTATAGTGATGTTATCTCAGTTGATATGGCTGCATGTTATCCTGGGAGTTTTCTTGGATATGGAGAATGTTCTAAATACTTTAAGAAACTCGGACATCCTACACATGAGATGACCAGGGTTGCAATAAACGGACCCCTTCCCCAAGGACCAGATTTTGACCTAACAGGATTTGCTTATGTAGAATCATTCGAGTTTAGAGAGGGTCTCCATGCGATTACTTATGTTTGGTTTGGAAGACATTTTTCAGAAAAATGTTGGGTTCCGATAGTACTATTGCGGTATATGCTTGATGCTGGATTTTTAATATCGTTGAGGGTAACTGAAGCAATTATATCGTATAGTTCACAGAAGCAAGTTTGGTTACCAGAACCGGATAGATTTAGTGTCGATGATGCCAGGAAAGAATTCCCTGATATTGATGAAGATCATGTCATTAAAATAAGTAAATGCAGGAACGAGCATGATGAAAAACTTGCAAAAGATCTTGGTAGAAAGATAATCGGTAAGTTTACTCAAGGTGGTTCATACGATTATAAACGAGTGTGTACAAGGTTGATTATGGACGACGCTGAACTAGATTTTATAATCACTGATACAACGGAGAAAAACACATTTATAAGTCGATGTAATGCTTATTTATCAGATGGAACAAAACTAGGTACCATTGTGAGCTACCTTGATGGCGACTTACCACAATTTACTCATTTAAGATCTTCGATGTTAGCTTATGTTTCGATAAACCTACTATCGATGATAAATAGATTTCCTCGTCACGCTGTCAGAGTCGCTACGGATTCATTTTATATACATAAAAAATATAAGGATTTATTAAAACCGCTACTCGGTGATGGTGAATGGGGGACGTGGAGGATAAAACAAGAAAATATACTTAATTATTCTGAATCTGCCGATGTTGAAATTGCGGAGACATATTACAAAAATAATAATCAAATATCAAAGTCATCTGCACCATCTGTGTACGATCCTGTGGCTAGACATAAGACTGTTTATCTTAATGGGTGTGGAGGGTCAGGTAAAACAACTCGTGCGATTAACTTATTTATGAATAATAGTTCAGATATAATTTTTTTGACACCTACACATAAACTTGCTAGAGAAATAAAAGAACGAGGAGTAAAATCATGTACATATCATAGTTTCTTTAGATGGTGCGGAGACACGTGGACTCCTGAGCGAATGGGTGAAAAATATATACCTAAGTATATTATATGGGACAAGATATGCACGGTGTCGTTAGAAACACTAAAAACATTCTTGAATGGTTATTGACAAAGAATACTGCTGTGATTATGTGTGGCGATCATGGTCAACCACCACCCTTTGTTGGACAATCTCCACATGAATGGCTAAAGAATAATGTAGATTATTATGAAGAAATACATGATGACCATAGAGCTACTGATGAGCCGCTGAAAGAACTTAAAAGATTAATCAGACTACAGCCAGATAAAATACAATGTGAGATAATGCGTAAAGTAATTCCAGAGACAACTATGAATGATTTTTGGACTTTATGGAAGCCTGCTGATTTGATAGTCGCAAGTAGAAAGATAGTTCGTGATGAACTGCAAAAGAAATTATTTACGTTACATAAAGAAAAGTTTCCAACGTTACCTGTACCTTTGTGTTATCGCCCAGCAGATACTCGACGACAGAATATTGAAGTTGAAATACCAGGTGGAGACATTGAAAATGTCCGAGTACAAAATCTTGTACTGAATGACATTGTTTTGGTTGCCATTGATGTTGTTGAGAGCGCATTGAACATGGAAAAATCACCGTGGATGTTAGGATACGCTATAACGATTCATTCGTCACAGGGATTAACTATCTCTGATACAAATATCTGGATTGTAGATGACCGTATCGAATGGTCAAACTTAGTCTATCTTGCAGTATCTCGTGTTAGAAGAATAACTCAACTACATAGGGTTATTATAGATTACGTGATAACTGAGGAAATTACTAATGACGATGCTGTAATAAAGAAAAAATTAGCTGGTTATAAACAATGTGACAAAAAAAATAAGCGTGACTTTGATATTGATACTGAATTTATTATAACACTAAAGCAACAACAGAATAATCATTGTGCAAGCTGTAACACAATAATGTTATGGCAATATTAGAATAATAATCCAAGACAATTTACCGTAGACAGAATTAATAGTGATCTTGGTCATACACGTGAAAATGTGATGCTGACCAGTCTTGAATGTAATCGACGCCGGGGCGCTGGACGCCCTGGTGCTAATTTACATAAGTGAACGTGGTGGTAATTGTGTATCTGCAGGAATTACTTGTAATTGTTCACGTACAAATCCACGCTGAGGGGCAGTAGAATCTAGTCTGTATATGGCAGGTCTTCCAGTGGATCTAACCACGCTAGAAATTGTATGTGTGGTCACGCTCCAGATAGGATCAGTAGCTCTTTTTCTCCCACCCTCATACTCCCCTGGTTCGTATAAATATCTCACAGTTACATTACCTAATACTGGCTGTTCACGGCGTTGTATGTTATCGCTACGGGGCATATATTTTTTTGTTATTGCATTAGAAGGTTTCATGGAAGTTGCACGAGTAATTTCATTATTTAATGCAGATATCACACTTGGTAACCTTGCAACCCATTCACGAGATCGCTCACCCGACTTAAAGTCAGTAGATATTTCCTTTGCATATTGATATCCAAATAACCGCTCAGCAAGTGTTCGATTAAATCGTTCAACAATTGCTTGATCACGATGAATTTCGGTATGTCCTCGTCTGATTTTAACGTTATGTCGCTTCATCAAAGATAATACTGCACCAAGAAATTCTTTGCCAGGATCAACTTGTAATAACTGTGGCCATCGTAGACCACCACGTTGATAAATTCGCTCAAACGCAGATGCAACTTCAGATGCTGTCTTTGTTGATAATGGTTCAGCTTCTTTATATCTACTTGCAACGTCAACAACAGTCAATGCGTATTTGTACGTGCGTGATTTTCGTCCACGTGTTTTAACAGTATCATGTGGTAAAAACAAAATATCTGCTTGATGAACTTCATTAGGGATGCTGACATCAAAATGTGCGTAATGAATTTTTTTAGGTGGTGGTAGATAGATTTGCCATATTGCCTGTCGTGCTAACCATGATGCAGCAACATTACGTGAAACATTTGCTGCTTCAGCAAGTTTACTGATTGCTGCTTTACCTCTCCAATATCCTCTCGGGGAATAATAAATGGATTCCATTATAATAGTTATATAATTAATTACCAGCCCCAAGCATTATTTTACTTTTCATAGCAGATTTTACTAGAAAACTAGCGAGTTTTTCTCTGAGAGATTTATTAGGTATAGCATTTAGCGCATGAATCAATTTCACATCTGCGAGATGCCGCTGCTGCAAATCTTTACTTTTATAAGCAACATCATGAACATGACATGCTTGATCAATTTTATTTACTGGATACTCTCCGGGTCTTGGTTGATCTTGATCATCAAGTCGGATATCAAGTCGAGTTCCAGGACCACAGTAATTATATCCCGGAAGGTGTTTCTCACCGGGGTATTTGGCCCACGGAGCTCCTGGCAATTTCCCTAATGATGCGGCTATATCACCACCACGCGCTATTTGCGACGCAGAAATAAATTTATATTTTTTTGTACCACATTTTGCACATTTACCCGTAATTGCACGTCTTTTATTTTTTGTTGTTATCGTTGTCAATCCAACGGTATGGGTAGGTACTCTGCATCGAACACAATATAAACTCATATTATTTATTATATGGATATAATTGACTTTTCAGCGACACGAAAACAAGAACCAGTAAAGCACCATCCAGCGCTTCCGAATTCCATTAGAATGATTATAATAGGTCCATCTGGAAGTGGGAAGACGCAATTACTGCTTAATCTGATAATGAGATGGCTGAAGTGGGATAAATTATATTTAGTAGCACCATCTGTAGATGATCAGCGATGTTATGAAGTACTTAAAGATTTTAATGAAAATGCAAAAGTGTTAAATGAAGACAGTGATGTTATTGATTTTATCACCGATATTGATGAAGCCCCATCCGTAGATGACTTAGATGGATTCATTAATAACCTTGTAGTATACGATGATGTGATGCTGGACAAAACAATCTAATCCAGCTAGAATATTTTCTCGAGGTAGACATAAAAACACGGACGTGATTTATGTTACTCAGAGATACACACAGATACCTAAGGTGATCAGAGACAACTGTAATATTTTGGTTGTGTTTAATGGAGTAGATAATTATACTTTACAAAATATTTATTATACTTGGTGTTCAGGAGATATGGACATGATTAAATTTAAAAACTTCTTTTCAAAAGCACAAGCTGTTCCATTCGGATTTATAACAATAAATCTACATGACCCAAGATCAAGGTACCGTATAGGTCTGGATAAAATCTTTGGTTAATTCATAGCAACAGAGAGGGTGAACGACAACAATTGGGTGACCAGACAAGTAAATGAAATCGCATAAAAATTTTAAAAAAATAGTCAATAATGGTTTAACAAAACTGAGCTAACTAAAACGGTAACCGTACATAGACAAGTTAGAGACGTTGGTTTAACATTATTGACATTGTTTTTTCAGCCTCTGTAGGAACTTTTATTTTTGCTTACGGGGTCGAGCAAAAAGTTGTAGGGTTCACCCTCTCTGCTGCTGTCTGCAATAACCTTGGCGACGGAATGAATACAGCCTTGGGCAGTACTAGGGAAAATACCAAAATAGGTTCGCAGTCTCTCTAACACTTTCCAAGTTACTAATATGCCACATAAACACTAGCAAAATAATATCGTCAAATTTATACACTAAGTCAGTTTCTTCTCCTTCTATCGCGAAAATCTATTCACAAATTGGCAGTAAGACCTTAGGTGTCAGGGTCCAGTTTCGTAAATTGGCCCCTGACAAATTTCTTAACTTAAGGCTATGGTTTGACTTTTTCAGCTATTATTGTTTACTAATTAAAGATATGGATATATTTGTGGACTAGGTGTTTTGGGCTTGTGTTGTTCTTGAAATTGATGTCAGGCATGTACATCTTCCATAGTTACTCTGCAGTATGTTGATAGTGAAATACCAATAGTCGGCTAGGAAGAAGAGCTAACCTCCCATAGCAGTAAACACGTGGGTTTGGGGCAAGTAGAATATCTCAAAAACGGCTTGGATGGCAACTATTTTCAATTGCATCAGCCTGTTTAGCACACACTGTTTTGCAGAATTATCATCTAGGAAAAGGGCTTGTGTTTGCACTTTGAGCATCACATGGTGTCAAAAATGACCTTCGGACATGAAAGTTGCAGGTATAAATTTGGGGTTGGGGTGCATAAACTTCTTCTGCTATGGACTGCCATTGACTTCTCTGGTCAAGTGAATAATATTCTTATGCTTTGTTTTAATATATGTATCTAAAAATATGGACCTTTTTGACCTCACTTGTGTATTTGATTTTTAAAAAATTTTTTGTACGAGGTCACTGATTGCGGCATTAAATTTGTACATAAAATCTGGCCCCTGCCCCCTTAGCGTCGTTCAGAGCCGCCATATTGTAGTGCGTTCTGCATATTTGAGTGCTGTGATCGCGCGTGCAACGTTTTCATTGTTCGACTGACACAGGAATGTGATCTTCTTGATCAGGAATGGGTCTCTCGAATGCATTCATAGAGTACATTTACACTGGAGTAGACTGGTTGTATGATATTTATGCAGAGTACAATCCAACGAGCTTACAAAGACCGTGAACAAGACTATTTCTTTAATTAATTAAAATATATTGATAGCATTAAGTAAGAAATACCCGATCTCATGTAAGTGTTAATAAGTATAACCTTTCATAAATAATGTATTTATGAATTTTAAGTTTAATTCCTGTTGCTCAAGTGACCAATTTCATCTTGATTTTGATATTTTAGTCTACATATAATCATACCTATTCACTGCTATGAACAGATATGTTTATAGGTATATCAATTATATACCATATTCTCTTCACTGGTAATGTAGTTAATCAAAATCTATGAAATATATCCTTCAGCAAAGGAAATTATGTTATATATATATATATATATATATATATGTATATATATATATATATATATATATATATATATATATATTAATGAATGCATTTTATTACATTTCTCAATATGAAATAAATTGTAGCAGTTATTTATCTTTTATTTATGTTTGTTATTTGCCACTACCTGTTTGCATGGAATAAAATGTGGTGTGTCAAAGGTAGATAACAATGGTTATAGGTGCATGAGGGAATCCTATAAAGAGCCATGTTTTATAGGTAATTAGATACTTGCATATACTTATTGTATTTTTTTTTTTAAATTGAAAACTGCATAAGATAACATGATGTGAATCTTATAAGAAAATAAAATATGAAACCCAGTAATGTTTGTGTTGTGATTAAGTAAATGCTAAGCCTAATTATATTATTCCATTGGTCAATGCTCGGACCGATTTTGAATGAAACTGCAGATTCTTAAGTAATACAGTCGCCATATTTGCATGCACGAATATGTTTTCATGCAATTTAATTTAAATCACCATAATTGATATTCTCAACAATAGCAAATATAATTTATTTACATCTATTTAAACACATGCATACTAGAGTAGTTTTTTTTTTATTTTTTTCAATTTGTTTTAGACATATTAAAAGTATACAGGCTGCATTTATTTTTTTGAAATGGACTAGTAAATAAACAAGAATAGGAGAGTGTGTAGCCTATATGTTTGTTTACATCAAGTGATTCCATTTTGGTTTAAGTGGTAGCAAGTTTTCATTATCAGGGACGCTATGTCGACAATCTGGAAACAATAAATTAATGTAATTACTAAGTTGTAAGTGTTTACATTGCTGATGCTATCCCTTTTTGATTTTAGTTGGGATGGTGTTAAAATCACATGATCTTTTAACGGTTTTTACAATTTAAGTATCAGTCATGCATGCAGTATACAATAATGCATGTATGTCAGATATTTAAATTGTAAGCAACTGTATGAGCCCATGTGGTGTGAATAATATAATTAACAACCATACCGTCACGACCCCAAGTTCCAACGCGCCGGACGTGACATTAGATCAAAGTCTGTAGCCCATATAAACTTCTTAACGTAAGTAAAAAATATTTTTTAATCGCACAGTCCTACCTTCAGTCAATTCGTATACTGTGTAACCGAATAACGCATACTGCAGGTTTCGCAGTAGAAACTATCCATAAATATTACTGCATGTTTTCTTCCGCGCAAACCTTATCCGATATCATCAGCTGTTTATACTTGGGGTCATGGCCATATGACGTATGAAGAGCGGATGTTGCTAATAATGGACACGAAAAATGGTTTAAAAATACGTGCTATGGGTAGAATAAAATAAATGGAAAATATATTACCTGAAATCCTGTAAAAGCCCTGCTTGACAGCTGAGGTTGCCTCTTGTCGGGGAAATTGTATAAAGTTCTTTGCCTGTCTCACTAAGGCTCTTGCCACTTCAAATATACATCTGCTTACACTGGCTACACTCACACCCAACGACTCTCCGATGAGCCTGAAGGGAGCGCCAGTGGCGAAAAAGCGTAAGGCTACAAGCACCTTGTGGAGGGGTGGCAACGCCTTGCTCCGCTTCGTAAAAGCTGAATCAAGTGTTTCAGTAACAGTATTTACGATGAATAAAATGGTAAGTCTGGTAAATCTATAGCGAGCGAACAAAACAGTGTCATCGACGTCCATGGGGTTACCTCTGTCCCTAAAAATTCTCCTTTCTAATCGATTCCTTTTATGACGTCGACGATAACGTCGTTCAAGCGCCATATTTGAGCGTCTGCATTTGAGGGAGCGTAACCCTAACCTCAGATAATTGAGGACATTTCTCAAATTTGAGTTGAGAGTTTTCTCATGTGTTCTTTGTGAAACCGGATTTGAGAAAAATCTCAAATATTGGGGAAAATCTCAAAATTTGAGTAGAAAAACACACTTAAGATGTTTAGTGAAACCGGGCCCTGGTTTTAACGTAGGGTGGTGTTTTCACGTAGGGTGGTGTCTCGCGGACACTTGTGCGGATAGGAGCAAGGAAAATACACAACATATGCTATATCTTATACTGTAGAACTAAGGTCTCACTGAGCCATACTTCTCTCATATTGCTGATTCACTATTTCTGTTGGTTCTAGTACAGGTAAGACCTAATTTTATCGAGATGTACTATTTCGAATAATACCATAGGTTGGGTCGGCATGACGTAACAAGCTTAGCGCCCTACTTTCCGCCATCTTGCGGAGGTGAAAACAATTGTTGGTATACTCCAACGCTGTATTATCGCGGCAAACGGGATTTTCTGATTAATTTTGGACACACGCAGTCTAGCGGTTATTTACAGATGTAAAGCTGTAGCCAGTAAGGACGAAAATATCTTGCAGCACAATTTCCTCTAAAATGTCAACATTTTTTTTTATAACTTTGCGATGAAAAAGAATGAAGATCACGTTTTTGTAAAGTTCATGCAGTTACATTGATCATCATATAAAAAACTCTAGTCGAACATGCTATACCCGCATCGGCTTTGATTACGAAATATGTTCAGTGTATCGTCTGATGTTTGATGATTATAGGTCATATACTGATGGTGACATACATGTCCTTACAAGGTCAAGGTTGCAATTTGATTTCATAGCAGCCAATATGGACCAAAATTTACAAAATGTTGCTAATGATCATACTTCTCGTACGTAAATAAGAATTTAATAACAGTTAAGCTTTCTTTAAATCAGTAACATTTTAATAATAATATTAATAATAGTTGTTATATATTTACATTTCTTTGATCACATTGCATTTAAGTTCAATAATAGTAGCTTTTAATTTGTAATGTTGTTATTCATGGATTCTGCGTGGATGTACACTTGAATTACATTTGTGTGTTGGATTTTATCATTGGATCCTTTCCTTTATTGTGGAAATAGTAAACCAGTACAAGCGTGGACATTTCTTCTCATTGGTAAGTCGTATTTTATTTTTATTATAATCCTTGTGTGCTACCATACATAAGTTAAGCAAATACCACGATAATATGGAGTTGTTCCCCCATGGTACGTTAATCTGGGTCAGCCACCGAATGCTGTTTTATTTACATTTGAGCGCTTCGTTTGAATTTTTTTTTTTTTATAGGAATAGAAAGAGGGAAAGTCATTCAGACTTTACAAATTATAAGTAAGCAACAATAGCAAAACAGTTTTAATATGTACCAGTAAGAACATTAAGTATCGCGATAATACAGCGTTCCAGTCTATCGCGGTACCAATTGTTTTTTATTATTATTATTCGATGCTAATGTTTTGTGAAATAAATATACTTTCTATCCTACCTCAGCATGCATGTCACGCACTGTCATAGAGAACAATGTTAGATTGTCAATTTGACAAGGACAAACCCAGGTACTCCATTGCATTTAAGAGAGATAACTCTGCTGGAACTAGATGGGTAAGAGTTATCTAGTCACCCCAAACACATTTTCAGTCATGTGTACCACATTTTAAAAAAATTGTAAAAAATAAAAAAATGTGATCCAGATATGAATTAACATATTACATGTTGCCAAGAGGCTCAACATTTTGTTAAGCCTAGCAAAAGTACAACTCTTACATAATGCACCAATCACAGCTAGTTTTGTTGTTTATTTCTGATTACACTGTTCCCTACACCTTAAGCTCCGCCCACCTGGGTTGTACAATTTGTACCGTTATACCTATAGCCAACCTTCATTTTTTTTCAATAATCTGTGAGATAGCTTGGGACTGTACAAGTAACAAGTGTACTTAGTCTCGCTTGTCAAAAACAATTTTATGAGGTACCAAGTTGCGTCTTATATTAATGTGTATGTAATGGTCTTTGAACTATTTCAGCTGCTGTTTTCATATTTGTGCTTTACTACCAAACTACATTTTGGGAATAAAATGACTTGTTTTAACTATGAGTTGTGTTTTATTCATATCAGCACTTATTGAACTTCACATGGGTGATATGGGATAAATCACATTATATCATATCATGTACCAATTGTCAATGTACCAAATAGTATGTACCTCTTCTACTTCAGAAAGTACAATTCACGTAAAATAAAGGACTTTGCATTTGTTTGGTAGATGCAGAACTTAACATCAGAGACAGGTGGACATGACCCAATCTTATTATCAAGTATAAAGCTTTCAACCCTTTCCACTGTCTGCAGATAGGGTTCCCACGCTACTGGGAAATCGGAGAAAAAGTCGGGAAAAATGATAACTTTTTTTCCCGACTGTGAAAAGTCCTTGAATATCACAAATGTTGATGGAAGTCGGGAAGAACCCGGGAATTTTCCGCCAGCACTTGATGCCCGAAACAATCACGCATTTGAGTTGTAACTAAACTGATCGTGAGTTAAATTTATCAAGTTCTAACCAGAATATTCGGAGGGTGCAGTATGGATCATTTGGGTGCTTGCAATAAACATTTATGCTGAGTAAATCCAAAAGTTCAGTGGATTAGATTCGTCTAGTAGACTTTTATTTTCAAAATCTTTCCTTACATGGACAGTATGAAAACCAGTCTAGCATCACAAGAGACCTGCATGGTGGTGGCAAAGCAAAGCCACTTACCGGATTACCTAGCAAACTTTAGACGTTGTTAGATTGAGTGATATATACATGAAATAGATATGAAAATTACTTACTTTCTCAGAAATTGTTAATATTAAAATCGTTATGTCTTTAATCTGCTGAAAGACAAGATAAAACTACGGCGTTGATAAAATGTGACCTGGTACTCGCGATTGGTATTGGGCCTTACCTGTCACATGAGTACACAAATCTAACAACCCACATTTTCAAATGTTGTTGAGGAAAAAATTAAAAAAGAAATAAAGGAAAGTCATATACTGGTTGTAACAAAAATACAAAAGTGAAACAACACAAACTTTTCCATATTTTTGTATTCCGAGAACAACTGCTGGAGTTGTATCACGTGACTAACACATTGACATGTGCTCTCTGCTTGATAAATCAGACTGGCCAGATTGCTGGGTTTTACAAAAAGTATCTGACTTTCATTTAATATAATTGAATTTCTGTACAACAACATTTAAAACGAGTTTGTTGTTGATATCACGTGACTATTGGACTTCCGATGTCGTCGTTTGAGATTTGTGAAGTCATGTGACTAGTAATGCAAATGGCGAGTACCAGATCAGGTTTCATTTATGCTGTAGTTTCGTCTAGTCTGTCAGCAGATTAAAGACATAACAATTATAATACTTGCCATTTCAGAGAAAATAAATCATTTTCCAATCGATTTCATGCAGGTATAAGTCGATATAACACAAGTTTAAATTTTCTAGGTCCACTGGTAAGCAACTACAATATGTCGCTACCATGCGGTGGTGGCAAATTCCAAATTTTTGATACACAATTGCAATGACCCCGCACCTCAACCTAAATGTCCAAATATGATAAATGGGGTAGGAATATTCGGAGGAAACCCCGCATTAGAAAACGGACTACTATACGTTGTAAGCAAAATTTATAGTCTAAATTGTTGAATTTCTGAGCTGAAATGAGAAATTGTCTTCCCTTGTATTATATATTAAAAAACGATGTGAGCCCCCATATCAATACAGGTTTCTGGACTGATTTAATGACTTACAAGAAGACAAGTTGATTTTACAGAAAATTCAGTCCTTGTTTGTGCAACAGTATATAATTTTGAAGATCTTTTGTCAAAGTTTAAATCAACCCTTTTGAAAATGCTTTTAAATGATGGATTTTTAACCAGATTGTCTTAAGGAGATTAGGTTGTTGAAAAATCTTGTTAGGGATTTTATTGGCATAGATAAATTCAGGGTTAAACTTTTATCTTTACAAGACAAGATTCTAATTATTTGTGTTTATTGTTTTTTTATACTGTAATAGGAAATGTTTGCTTTCTGTAAGATGCATATATAGATTGCTATAGAATTCTTTAGAATTAAAGGTTTGAAAGAAAAGAAAACTAATTTATGCTCGTTATGTTGTTCCCACTTAACAAAATAATGCAGGTCAGCAAAATACAATTAGAATTTTTATTCTGAAAATTGAAATGACTTTACATGCCAGTTTACAGGAATATAATCAAACTTGTTTCATGTGATACATTGTGTGGTTTTGTACATGATCATCTTCTCTTTCTTAGATGTTTTGGAGTCTTGAAAGAGAAACATCTTTAGATTTAGAAAATGCATATTTTATAATCTAAAATATTCTTTAATTCCATTCAGTAATGGTCATATGTAAACCTTAAAAAAATTAATTTCATCCTGGAAAAACACTGGAAATGACCTGGAAATTTATCTTTAGAAAAGCGTGGGAACCATGGCAGATACGTGAGGTCATTAACCCCCAGTCCTCACACAAAGGTCAACCTACCCATCCTCTTTGTCATGCAAATAGAAAGCTTCCTCCTTTGTGTAGTGAATAAAATTGATGCAATAAGCCAATCTGACACCAAATATAGTAGATCACAGCTTCTAAGTGGTTATGTTGGATTTGGGGTGAAATTTGGGAAATGAAATACAGAAAAATGCCAGAGATAAATAATAAGTATAGTGAGTCAAACGGAGTTAAAAAGAAGAGGAAGGAGTGTATCTAAAAGGGAGATGTAGCTGATGATAAATGAATTAAAGGAGACAAAAGCAGCAATGAGAAAAATGAGAAGTGAAAGTTTGATGACCTTACCTTGGACAAATATATGGAGGCAGTGCCCCATAGGTCCAAGGACAATCCGAAGGCACCTGTGCTATAACATCCTTTACAAGCACCAACATTTCAGGTGAAGTGGTGTTCATTCCCATCTAATATAAAAGGGTGAATAATTTAGGTAATATAGATGCATATAATTTATATCTCTTCTACATAAGAAATTAACAGTAATGGACTTAAGTTAGGTAGAAAAATACCTAACCAAACAAAACATACTTTATCAGTTTTTAAACTTGTAAACTATACTGTGAGAAATTATTAAATTGCTTCTACTTACATTTGCATCAAGATTGAGGGCAAATATAATGCTTCACAAATCTTCTTTTTATTTTCATAACCAACCACTGAAAATGTGAGTTTTTATTTCTTGAAGTGTTATGTCTGGTGTGAGGGAGATAACTGAATGATATACATAAGCTGTGGTATTTTTATTTCCTCCAATATATTATCTGTTTAATATAGATGAGTTCATGAACACATGTATTAACTTCAATGCAACTAAATTATCCAAATATACATTATTGATAAGTGAGAACCTAACATTCAGGCTTCTGTATGTAGTGGAGACCTCAAGAGTGATGTCATTTTGTTTTCTGAGGTGAGGCAGCTGTTTTATTTCACATTATAAGTTCATGTTCTCTACAATGCTGGCATGTGGAGTGCAGCCTTCCATAAACATGCAGCTATGATTCCATGCCAATTTGGATTGTTGCGATGGGATGCAAAGTTTGAAGAACAGTGTGGACATGAATGGAAGTAATGGGTAATATGTAACTAATGGTGTTATCACTGAATAATGTTTGATCTAATATGGAAATTCCACAAGAACAGCTGGACAGAAAAATTAATAAGAATTGAAGGTCAGTAGTAGGTTATAATTGGGCTTATATAAATGTCAGTTGGAAATGCTGACTTGACAAAACTGCTCGTCTGTTGGTATTCCCTGCTACTTCAACAAAAGGGAATGCAAGATATCTAAATAAACTGCATGAACAATTTCAAGCAGGAAAGTTTGCAAAAATGGATAATAAGAGCAGGGCAGTTAAAATCAAAGTGGGAAGGAATACAGTTATCTTTAACAAGTTACCTAAAATTACTCGTACCAGACTATCCTATATGATATGTGATCTATCTACAAGTGAACCTAGAGTGTTCTCTATCCTGGTTTATGGCATGCCTTGCAACAACAAGATAGTTGTTATTTCTGTACATGATTTATCATGTTTTGCAGGTAAAAAAGTCAATATTTGCCCAAAATCAACTATATTATGTTTACATAACTTATTTTGTTGTGTGTATGCCAATCTTGGAGCTGACTACACAGACATAAAGCCATCAGGCAATACAAGTCTATGTGTGTCATAGCTATAGTTTCAAAAGCCCCCATCCAGAGTCAACTTGTGCTATTTTCTGAAGATTTCATACATTTTATTCTTAAAAGACTGTCAATATTTGACCAAAAATGTTCAGCATCCATTTGTTTTCCTACATTAAACTAGTACAGTTCATTAATGCCGCCCACATGTATGCATTTCTATGGATACACTTTGAGGCTGTTTTTCCTATAGGTATCACGGTACCATTTTTTTTTCTTCATAGAACTCAATGCTAATGTTTTGTGAAATAAATATACTTTCTATCCTACCTCAGCATGCATGTCACACACTGTCATAGAGTACAATGTTAGATTGTCAATTTGACAAGGACAGAACCAGGTACTCCATTGCATTTAAGAGAGATAACTGTGCTGGAACTAGACGGGGGTAAGAGTTATCTAGTCGCACCAAACACATTTTCAGTCATGTGTACACATTTTAAGAAAATAAAAAAAAATACAAAATGCGATCTGGATGTGAATTAACATAATCTCACATGTTGCCAAGAGGCTTAACATTTTTTTTAAGCCTAGCAGAAAGTACAACTCGTACATAATGCACCAATCACAGCTAGTTTTGTTGTTTATTTCAGATTACAATGTTCCCTACACCTTAAGCTCTGCTCACCTGGGGTTGTACAATTGGTGCCGTTATACCTATACTTAGTAACAGTACGGTAGCATTAGTTATGTTCGATATTGCAAACCGTTTCAGTTTACCTATATTTTGTTTATTATTTCTGTTTTCTGTTCAGAGGTGCTGCATAGTTGTCTGTACAGCTTTAGCTTTTTAGCTTTAATCCTCTTCGTGCCTAGTTGGCACATAGGGCATCCACTGCTGTCCTCCATCGGTTCCTGTCCTGTGCCACTTTCTTTGCTTCTCCCCACAATAGTTTCACGGTTTTCAGCTCGGCATCGAGTGTTCTTCTCCATGTGTTGGCAGGGCGTCCTCTATTTCTTTTCCCTTGGGGATTCCACTCTAGGGCGTGCTTCGCGATGCTACTGCTGCCTTTTCAACAAGTGTGGCCCACCCATCGCCATTTCCTTCTAGAGATGGTTACAGTGATCGGCTCTTGTTTTGTCCTTTTCCAGAGTTCTTCATTGGACACCTTCTCAGGCCACCAGATGCGAAGGATCCGTCTCAAGCACTTGTTGATGAAGACTTGGAGCTTCTGGTCCAGCGCCTTTGTTCGTTTCCATGACTGAGAGCCGTACAGCAACTCTGTCTCCACATTGGTGTTGAATATGCGTATCTTGGTGTTGAGGCTGAGTTTCCTGCTGGTCCAGATTGGCTTGAGCATGGCGGAGGAGTGACATGCTTTGCGGATTCTGGCTCTGATGTCCTCGTCTGTTCCTCCTTTGTTGCTCACCTCACTTCCAAGATAGGTGAATACTTCAACATCATCCAGTGCTTGTCCTTCCAGAGAGATGGGGTCTGTTTGCTGAGCATTCGTGCGCATAGACTTGATCTTCTTGCCATTGATGGATAAGCTTCCTTTGCTAGCAGTTTCTTGTAGCAGGGTCGTTTTCTTCTGCAAGTCTCCCCAGGTATGTGACAGGAGGCAGATGTCGTCAGCAAAGTCCAGATCTTTGAGCCTATTCATCTATTCATCATGGTCCACTGGATCCCCATTGGTCTGTCAATGCTTGTTTTCATAACCCAGTCGATGACTGTAGAGAAGAGCAGAGGAGAGAGAAGGCAGCCTTGTCTCACTCTGGTAACAACCTCAAAAGCTGGTGAAAGAGTGTTGTTGTGGATAACCTGGCAGCTAGTGTGGCTGTAGATGCTTTGCAGGACTTCCACGACCTTTTCTGGCACTGCATAGTGGTGTACAATCTTCCACATCATGGCTCTGTCCATCGTATCAAAAGCCTTTCGGAAGTCTATGAAGTTCAGATACAGTGGTGACCGCCATTCCAGACTCTGTTCAATGATTACGCTTAAGGTTGTAATTTGCTCCGTGCAAGATCTTCCTGGTCGGAACCCGCTTTGCTCTTCTCGCAGTCTGTCATCTATCGCCTTCAGAATCCTTCCCAAGATAAGCCGAGTAAACACTTTGCTGCACATTGAGAGAAGTTGGATCCCCTGCCAGTTGTTACAGTCCGCAGGGTCCCCTTTCTTTGGCAGCTTCACAATGTACCCTATGCTCCATTCTTCCGGGATCTTGCGCTGTTCCCATGCTGCTTGGACCAGGTCGAAGATTACTTCAGCTGTCAGCTGCGGATTTGCCTTGAGTGCCTCTGGTGGGATGTTATCCAGTCCTGGTGCTTTTCCTCGCTTTGTCTTCTTGATAGCCATGATGATTTCCTCCATTGTGAATGACTCCAAGTTTATATTCAGATCCTCCCCGGGTTGGATATCTGTAACTGGAGGTCCGTTGAGGGTATCCTTGAAGTGCTCTTGCCAGCGTTCTAACTGCAGTTCTGGGTTGCTGATGACATTTCCTTCCTTGTCTTTCACTGATTTCTGCGGGTTGGTGGTCTTTCCAGCTAGGAGTTGTGTTGTGTGGTAGAGTTCCTTCAGGTCGTTTCGTGCCGCTTTCTTGGCTTCAGATGCCAGCTCTCTATCATAACTCTCTTATCTTTCCTAGCACTCTTTTTCACATGTTTGTTCTGCTTGCTGTATCTCTCTTGCAAGCGTTGCTTCTGACCTCTTGCCCTCGCTTGATCCAGTTTCAGCTTTATTTCCCTTCGCTGCTCGATTTCCTGGATGGACGCTGCTGACAGCCAAGGTTTGTGCTGTCTTCTCCTTGTCCCAAGTACTTGCTCACACATGCCAACAATGGTATCCTTTACGCATGTCCACTTCTTCTCCAATCCCGCTGCTGATAGTTCCTGGAGTGGTCCTTGTTCTTCCTCGTCGCTTAGGTCGGCAAGAGCTTCGAAACGGTTCCTAAGTGTGTCCACAAAGTTTCTTTCCAGGTTTTTGTCCTTCAGTTTGGAGACATCGAAGCGCCATTTCCTTCCATCCTCCTCCTTCACTTTTGTGATCTTTGCCTTGAATTTTCTGATGATGAGAGAGTGGTCTGTGTTGGCATTGGCTCCTCTGTATGCCCTGACATCCTGCATGTCACTTCAACACCACCTGGAAATCATCATGTGGTCGATCTGGTTCTCTATCGTCAGGTCTGGTGACCTCCATGTCACCTTGTGGATTCTTCGATGCTCAAAGAGCGTCCCTCCTATAACCAGGTCCTTGTCCTGGCAGAACTCGAGAAGATTTCCGTTTTCATTTCTCTCACCACACCCATGTTGACCCATGGTAGCCTCCTCGCCATCTTTTCTCTTTCCCACTTTGGCATTGAAGTCGCCCATGACTATCACGATGTCTCTCTTAGGGACCTTCAACATCGCACTCTCTAGCTGCCCGTAGAATTCTTCTTTTTTCTCCCACTCTGCAACGTTGGTTGGTGCATAGCACTGTATGATGGTGACCTTTTGGAAGCGTGACTGAAATCGGGCTGTCGAGATCCACTCATTGATTGGGTTCCACTCTAGCAGGCTTCTCTCCACACGCTTAGTCAGCATTATGCCCACACCATTCCGATGTTCGTCTTCCTCGTTTGGCGACCCTGACTACAGTAGCACATGCCCTGTTGAGTGGTCATCCCTGCCGTGTTCCATCTGACTTCACTCAGTCCGAGTACGTCTATCTTGTACCTGTCGAGCTCTCTGGCTACTTGTGCCGCTTTTCCTGTCTCATACAAAGTCCGTATGTTCCATATTCCAATCCGTAAAACATGCTTTGGGGACAGGAGGTCACTAGTGGCCTCCTCTCCCTGGGATCGATTCCGTCTAGGATCCGTCCGGTTTTCTTCTGTGGTTTTCATTTCTGTAGTGGTAGGGTGTTTTGCGTGGCTGGGTTGCTAGCCCCGCGCACAACCCTCCTCCTTTTTCATCCGGGCTTGGGACCGGCAATGGCGGAGTTAGTTGTTTGTACAAGAAGGGTATAAAACCACGAATATGTGTCTGTTGATTATTGTTATAGAAATAATATATTTTAGGTTGATAAGTGTGGTAGTCCTTCCACGTAAGACCCATCAGGGATGATGGGTCTTACTGCCTAACTAACGGCACTGTGTAGTGTGTTTTGATGTCGACTAACAGTGTAACGAAAGTCAAATTTTCAGGAATATCACACAACTGGCAACCAATAACAATGCTTTTTTACAAAGTAAAGCTATAATGTTTTTGTTAGACTTTACTTACCCTGATGTCTTTTCTCTAATAAATTCAAATTCTCGCAAAAGAAATGGACCTGTTTTTAAGTTTTGTTGGCCTACATTTCAGTTGGCTGGAAAGTGATGATGCCGGGAATGCCGAAATCAGGTTAGGTTGAAATATTATTCTTTAACGAAACGAATAAAAAAAATATATTGTGCGTATTGGAACAATAAGCAACATTTCGTTTCATTCAAGAAACATATCCCCCACATGAACCTACTTGAACATACTTCGGCATACCTCGACTACTGTCGCATTGCAACAAATTCAGATGTATGTCAACTGAACATGAAAATGCGTCCATTTGCTAGTGTCATATTTTGATTCCACCAGGATAACGACAGCACAGTAAGTATATTAATTACACATAAAATAGTGGAAGAGTGTCGATATAGGTTGCCAAGTGTGTGAGATATTCCTGAAACTTTGACTACTCGTTCCAGTGTCAACTGACCTCGGAACAGGATATGCAAGGCCGATATTTGGGTTGTAAGATGTAGCACTTAAACAAAAACACCATGTGATATGTCTTTGTAGGACTATGGTGTGTACGTTTCACGTACATGTGTATACAACAATATACGCCAATTAGTGTCAAGGTAGTTGGAAGGTTGTGTTTGTTATATAGTTTGTATATTGTACACTTTTCATTTATAAAATGACCAATATAAATGCAAGGATCATAAGATCAGTTGGTCAATCTTGCAATGTCTTACGGTTAAAAAGGGACGCTGCATAGCGATGCTAATGCATGATATTTACAGAAACTTAAAGTTGTGGAAATTAATGACTATCCTTAGAAACTTCTAGGAGATATTTGGGTAAATAACCGAACAAAAAGGCCGGAATTATTTTTTTTTTTTTTTTTTTTTTGATGAGAAAAATTGAGCCCTTTGGTAATACGAAAACAAAATTCAAGCTGTTATATAAGGCTATACCTACAAAATAAGGGAAGCATGATAAAAGAATAATAAAATGTGGCTCCTTAAGTTATGCTTAACCTTCTCATTCATGAACTTAGCCGGGCAAAAAATGAGAAGCATCTCACAACAGCGCACACAGAAAAACACTAGGATTTATTAAAATATTTTATTTTATAATAGCAACCGCTTGTCATTAAAAAAAAAAAAGTTCTAGATTGGAGAAATTCATACATTATAACTAAGAAATGGAAATTTGGCCTTTCCTAGAAATATTTTTTTTTTAATATATATAAAACATATATCATACAACTTTGGAGTGAACCTTGGAAGAAAGATTTGATTTAATGCTGTCCTTACTCATAAATCTATAGCTTGCAAAGAATATGTCAAATACACATATAGCATACACAGGACATAGGGGACCCTTAGCAAAGGTCACCGTAGATTAAAAGGGGAGGGATTCCGACCAGGAGATTGAAGCTTAGATCGGATGAACGACCCTTTAGATAAACTTGGGAAATAATGCCCATCAAAAATTTGTTACTAAATCAATTTTTGATCAAAATTTTGTAAATTAAAGAAATCAATGCATCACACCTTAGGGATTACAAGAAAACATAAAACACTTTTCTTTTTTGGGATAAATGGGGGCAGGGCATCTGTCTGGTGCCAAACCCCCCCCCCCCAAAGAAGTGAAATGGCCTGATGTTTGCTACTATCTTACAGATACACCTGGTATGTTTGTTTTTTTTTTAAATATTTTTTTGAATGCACACTTGTTTCTTAAACCTATTTTTCTTTAAGTAAACTATATCAAAATCTGAAATTTTCAGTTGGTATTGCAAGTGATCCTAATTATTTTTTAAAGTTCTCGTTAATTTATATTTTTCCATTATTATTATTCTTTAATTGTCCTATTAAACCTTGATAAATTACCACTAAAAGTTGTATACGTTTCAACCTATGTGCATTTATCCACACTACATTTATAATAATTTTCCTTTTGCATTTGATGGTTTGTGCACCCACCAACACTGCAAATCTTAGGCATATCTTAAAATGTTGTATAAATGTCTCCCACACGTTACTGAGTCACTAGAAGAATGGTGGTTGTTTTCATCTCGTTGGTCGTAACTATGCACTGAAAATGCCCAGACGTGAACAAGTGCCCGGATTCCCGACCCAACCGTAAACTACATACAACTCTTAGCAGCAGCGGAAAATCTGGATCTCGTCACAGGAGTCTGATGTTTTATCAATAAAGTACGACAAAATCTCTGACAACATGAAATCACTTAATCGGTACTATAAATGAACACAAGGAGTTTAAGCGTGACCACAACCCTCTGCTTGATTAGACTTTTCTCACGTGTCTTTTATCGCTTCAGAATCGCAAGAAGACTGAAAAGCTACACATATCCATTCAAAAGACAGTAATGTCCCAACTCAAAACTCTCAGACAAGCATCACATGAATCCAATCCGGCGAATTAACCTTCATTTTCACCATTACAGTCATAAACCCTTTCCACCAAAATCCATCTGACTGAAGTAGCCAATTCTACCAGTTTCTGCTCTGCAATAAGTATGCGTTAGGGTCTAATAATGGTACTGAACATGGCGTAGAATCTCTTTTTTCTCTCTCTATCAGACTACACTGCAGACATCGTAGCGATATGACTGAAATTTTTTTAAAGCTACGTTAAAAATCCAAATCACACACACTAAACTAAAACCTTCCTTCCTTACCAAGTAAAACAGCCAATGTGCGAGTGCATCTATTTTTTTTAACAAAGAGGTGTTTTCTTAAAGGTATTCCAGCTTCATAACAACAGTCCATTGAGAGGATTGCAAATTTACGGTTTTATTGTCTACATTTGAGTAGTAACGGTGGGCATTGGTTAAATAGTTTTTGCTTTGCTACATTTTCTTTCTTCCGTATTTTCACACAAATGAGTGAAAACAGCCATGATCTTACAGCGCTTCTCGAATTCCACAACATTTAACCCTTTACCTCATGCAAGCGCCTTTGGACGCCTCTACTCCATTCGCATGGAAGCGCCTTTGGATGTCTCTACCCGATTCGCATGTAAGCGCCTTTTGACACCTCTACGCCATTCTCATGGAAGCGCCTTTTGATGCCTGCTGTAAACATCAGCCATTTTGAGTGGGTTTTCGTAGCGCCACCTTCCGGGTAAAGCCCCTATTAGATACTACATTCATTGGTGTGAATGACCATTACATCAGATCATGTGGTCATTGTTTATGCTCTGATCGAAATCTGCTATTTAAAGTAACTGGGTCGTATTCTCCACTCTCCTAAATGGAGGTCGCGGATTTCGTTCAGTACTTACTTGAGTTTTCACGATTAGAATCACAACTATGAAAGCTTCAATAACATAGGCAAAGACTCTTGATACTGATGTAGGAAGCCGTTAGTTTTTATAAATTATCAAATTCAGCTGATTTAGTGATGTAGACGCAGACAAAGATCTTCTATATTTCGAGTATGAGAAATGGCAGCTACGGTTGGTCACGCGGCTTCACGTTCTTGACAGTGAATGAGTTCTCTCATTATTTTAAAGCACATAAAAAATTCTTCTGTGAAAAATAATTATACAGTTATAACAATCGGATTTTTCTCTTAAATCTTACCATACATAGTGTATGTGTACCAAAAACGTAAAATGGTTAAAATTGCTGTTAAACGTAATGTACACTTCACTGCGTAACAGGCCTATGGGCATGGAGTAGATCAGATAACAGGTGTTCTATTTATAGCGCACTGCACTGGGCAACTTTGCTACATGCGTATCGAAGGGCTAAAAAGCCATACATTCTGTAATGGAGCAAATTTTTCTGTTGATCTCTGTAGAACACATTTAGTTGGACACACGTACGATTAATTAGATTTATGGAGACTTGCACGATTTAAATCACCATAATGCATGGATTGGTACAGTCTCTGTCATGAGTTTAGCGATTTTGATTAAGGCTACGTTTGTTTAAACTGAACAAGAGGGGTCAACTTCTGATCGGTATGGAAAACTGTCATTTCTGAAAGTTACCAGGAATCAGTTGGGTAATCAGTGTTTGTCAGGCGAACTGCATTGTTTTCAGCCCAGTTCAGGCGGGAACTGTATTTCATCCAGAGTGGTCACTCTGTGAAAGGGGCCTGGTTTCACATGAAAACTCTGTTTAAATGTGCTAATAGCAAATTTGAAATCAGTCTACGCTTTTTTCTGAAGAGAAACAAATGTAAAAAGACTCGTGATTTAAGAAGTAAATTCACTCGTAAAATTGTTGTTGTTGTTGTTGTGGGGCTTAACACCATTTTTCAGCACATGATAGGCTATACATGGTGGCCAGTATTAATGGTGGAGGAAGAAATGGGGAAATCCGCGGAAAGAACCACCGACCCACGAGAAGCTACTGGCAAGCTTTCTCACATATCCACATTTGCCGAATCTTAGACTCGAACCCACGCAGACAGAGGTGAGATGGCAGTGATCCGTAACAGAGAGCGCTTTAGACCACTCGGCCACTCGCGGCCCCCACTCGTAAAATCATCCAGGGGAAGCGATTGTCTGGAAAAATTGACAGACACGGTCTGGAAGTGAGAGCTTGGAAACACAAGGTATTTGCAACAATCGTATGTAATTCATTGACACTACTATGATGATTTTTTTTTTTATTTATTTGCTTGTATTTGCATGGATTTATTTGTTTAAGTTCGTAAATTCAATTTTCTTGATATGGTATACCTGTGTTGAGTTCGTTTATCTGAGTCCGTACAATGATATTTTTCTTTATATAAACATTGACGACTCGTTTGAACGTATAGTTTCGATTATTATAGGAGATTATGTATCTAGAATTTCATGCCTTGTTTTAGTTGAGATGAGCTGCGAGAATCCATGTGAATTCTCCGACCTATATATGAGTTCACGTATGATAACCACTTTATTGTTGTTATAAATACCGTAGTGCAAGGAATTTCATTCATTCATTTGTGTAATTGAGACTGGTCTGGAACTAATGTCTTGGGGTGTGTTGAAATAGCAATTAGCAGGACCATTAATTTTGTGAAACTAGGTTGTTTATGGTCAGTCATGGCCAGTTAGACTAGATAGCCGTAGGATCTGTTTGAATTAGGATAGAATTTATCTGACATAACGAGGGAGGGGGTTATTGATCTATTCCCCCAGTATAATGTGACGGAAGATTTAGGTTGCTTATTTTTGTTATTTTGGAAGGTGAGATAGCTGTACGTATCACGTATTACAAACCCAAAGTGGACACAAAGTTGGAAGGGTCGAAAGAGGCGAGACACCTGAGAATTTGGGAAAGAAAGGGAAAAGTAGAGAAGACCCAGACTTACTGGCACAAGGAAGTCAAAAGGGATAGTTGCTGTGGAATTTGGACTGAATCAAAACCATCAGGTTATGAAACTGTACAAAGCAGTGTTCGATGTCGCTCGATTTAATGATTTTAAATTCTATCGCTTAACAGATTGGCTATTGGTATCATCGTATTTGTATTTGAAATTCGTTGAATAAGTTAATTCAAAAAGAAAGAAGTGTATCTTTCAATCGTAATGCACTATTACTTTTGTTATGAACTTTATTGTTAGCAATTTTGATTAAATTTTGTCTTTATTTGTAACGGGGAGGTCGTGTTATTCAATTCTATATACCTGCTCAGATCTTTATCTATTCCACCTAAAAGTTTCACACTTTATATTGATATTTATTAATTCCGGGCAAATTACACTGTCGGCGGTCACCTCTAGATAACGATAACCAAAGACCCATAACACCCACCCCAACAAAGCTGGGAGGGGAGTTATGACACACTCTATGAGGTAAAGGGATATTTGTCCCAAGGGTTTGGGATGCTCGTACTTGAATTATGCCAAATCTATAAAACAATAATATTTAGACTTTGCTTTCTATAATTGAATATTTTCATTATTATATTTGCCCAAATGCTTTATGAAAGCAGACAATCTAATAGAGTGGCACTTCCGAGACACGCCAGTGTCTGTCATTATTTCTTCCTGATAGGTTCACTTACAGTTTCAAACTGATTTTATGAAGAAAATAATGCACACATGGCAGTTAAAATCGCCAGATTCCCAATTCTATTCTATTACACAAATTGCAAGAGCTTGTTTGTTAGTGCAACTGAAATTAACATCAGCTATTTGATGGTTTGATGCCTGCATCTCGCCTTGAGCGAAAAACACCAAAGGAAATAATGGGCTGAGACGAGGGAGCATCTCAAAAGTTACAGTCACTCAAAATGTCCATATAAAACAATCACAGGGCATGATCGTTCTTGTTTTCCTAACATTAGAAGGCGAAGCTTTCTCGTTTTTTAGGCAACTTAGTCACCCTCTTCGCCTGGTAGCATGACCCCTGGCTCGATAACTTTGCGTCGTCTAGCTCATAACTATTTGCACCTTTTCCAAATACAAATCAGTCCAAGTAAATCAAATAGAAAATATAGCTGCCTACCTGCACACAAATACCATAGTTCCAAAAGGGTCCATTCCTAGGAATAAAAGCTGTAGTAAGTTTTCAATGTCAGCTCCCATTAATTGGCTCATGATCTCATGCTGAAGTCGAAGGAGTTTGGAAGGTTGAGCGGTTTTTCCCGCGTGCGCCTTGTACTTGTCTCGCAGTTGCTTCCTGTACTGCTGTGAGGTGGTGATTTTCTCATTCCGCCGGCGCTTTGTACTCGTTCACGAGCTTACAACGGTAGCGCTGCTTCTTGGCCTCACTTGACTTGTTCAGTTAAGTTACACAGGGAGGCATTTAGCCGTGGATATGGCAACTTTGTTGCTGACATCAATCAAGCAATGCCCATGAGACAGCGAGCAATATCATGCCTTAGGATAAAACTCTTCCCAGGATCTGCCATTACCTTGCACAAATTTTTATACCCCATTGATACTAGGCAAGTTTCTTGTCTATCTTTACACTGATGGATATATATATATATATATATATATATATATATATATATATATATATATATATATATATATGGTCATTCTGTTGTTTTTTTAATTGATAGTTACTTTCACCTGATCAGACAAAATTTTTTAATCATATATAATATGTATATCTATATATATATATATATAGTCCTGCTGTCTGTTTCATTAATTGCTTGTTATTTTTACCAGGTCGGAGATAATATTTTAATCTTGTATGTGTATATATAATCCGCTGTCTGTTTTTTTTAATTGTTTGTTATTTATGCCTGACAAATTTTTTTTATATCATCTATATATAGTCAGTTGGCTGCTGCTTGTTACAAAATGCCCATGCGTGGATCCAATAGGTGTGTGTGGTTGCCTAGCGGCACCACAGAAAAGTGCAACAAGGAATGCTTGGGAGAGTATTGTGTGCTGGATAATGCCCTCATCAAGGGGGAAGCCCAGGACTTAAACCTTGCTTGGGTTGGCAGGAAGGTGTACGAGGTGAACTACAAGAGTATCAGCGCTGTAGCGGTCGCAACATCAGAGCGATTAAATATTACTCTGAGAAATTGAAAACTACCCACCAACTCAAAAGAATATTCAGGGGTGTTGGACAAGTTTTTGGTGAAGATTAAGCATGACGCCAGTGGCAGTAACACTGGTGCCAGCACTGGAATCTCAGACGCTGGTGCAGTCAGTGTGGAAAGTTCATCCCGTATTTAGTTGTTAGGAAGCTAACATGGAGAGAGAGGTACATAGCGTGGGCACTAAAATAAGGTGCATGGTAAGATTCAGCACCACTGGATACTCCATCGTTCATTTGTACATCAATGGCATCAGGGTTATTATTTACCGTCATCGTTTTGTGTTTGAAGCTCACTGAGGAGTTAGTCCTATCGGGTATTCAGTTGTTCATCTCCATTGAGATAAATCTGCTAATCGGCTGGACAACCTGATGGATAGCAAGAAAAAAAAATTGTGTTTTTCTGAGGTTATTTTTTTCTTTTTAAGTTAACTATACATCAGTGGATCTGTACAACAACCTGAGGAGCTACTCTCGAGGTATGCAAGAGATGCAGTGCTGGAAAATGAGATCTTTATCGTAGACAGTGTTGAGCATGCCGTGGTCATAAAGCTCTTTTTGCTGCATCGCTGTGAGCAACACAAGAATGTTTCCTATCCCAACCTCTTTGATGATCGTGAGAGTCACGCTGACGTCTATCTTGAGATGGAATGTGTTCACGACAACATCATCAAGATTTTTTCGATTTTCCAACATATGTACAATATTGTGTTTGGTCCACACTCTGGACTGTAACGGTGCTGATCATGTCCACTGGGTCCACTTTGTTGACTGGGACTGCATTGGTCACTGGTCAACTTTGTTGACTGGTGTTTCAGGGTTAACTTCATCTTGAGAAATAGTGTTGGCAATATAAGGTATTCTATGTTTATGACTAAGATAATTTCAAGATTTTTTGAGGTTTTTTTTTTCACTTATATATCGCGTGCAGTGCTGCCTGATCAGATCCTCATTGTAAAAGATCCTCACGATGCTGTTTCTGGATAACTCCACATGCTGCTCTCATGTAACACCTGTTTGCATGCTGCTCCCTGTGTTTTTGTCTGAGTCAGTTCGAGCATGAGAAGAACATTATTTCGTATCACAGTCACAATGGCTTCATGGAGCGCTTCTGGATGATGCAAGATCACATCGGTGACAAAGGCCTCTTTGTCAACCTCATAACTGCAGCCGGACATTTTGCTGAGATATATGAACAGGCTTCATGCTTTTGGTCATAGAATCAGCTCAGCGACGTCAATTGGTTGCCCACCATGTCTATGATGAGATCGTCGATGGTTCTCATTGCACTGATGAGCAGTGACATGTCAAAAGGAGCCCCGTGCAGGTAGGATCGGATTTTGTTGAGCATTTTTTGATACAACTGCATGGCCTGCTTGGCTCTATTCTTTTTACTCCAGTTTAGGTTCGATGCATTTCATCATCGCTTGGAAAGTCAGCCCAGCTCCAGACAAAATCAGCATCATCGGATTGGCTTGTGCACCCGTAGAGATCACCCCGGTGGTGGCCATGGCGGGCGGTACCCCCATTATCACTCTCAGCATGCGTTTGTATCGTTGGTACTAATGCTTGTATACATGGGCTCCTCGGTGATAACAGCGGTAATACAATTCTAGCTCTCAGCCTTGCTCTGCTGACAAATTTTTGTCTATGTGGTTAAAGTCGATGATGGGCTTCATTTCCTATGCTATTACAATTGGATTATCAGCGTCAACTAAACTTTGGAACAGCGTCTCAAGCTGCAGCAGATTTTCGCTTAGGAATTTTATGTACTTCTCCATACTTGGCATTCAGTTTTTTATCTCGTGCTTTTCTCTGGCTGATTAATCACCTGAGGAGCTGTGATGAGCCTTTATCATTTTTATGTCTTTGAGCTGATTTAGTTTGACAGGATATGCAAGTGTGTCTGGGGTAAACTGAAGTTGAACCTCCTCCAAGAGATAGGCTGCAAAAACGTTTATAGCAGTGATACTGAGTTTATGATGATACCTATTCTCTAACATTTCTTCCATCAGTTTTTGATTGGACCACATATTCACTTTGTACCTATACATGTCAGTTTTTATCCTCTTAAGTTTTTCTTCATTTCTGGTGCAACCTCTGGAACATTCATGAAAGTTCCCTTGTTAAATTTACTCTGGATTCAAGTACACGATCCGATAGTTTGAGACTTTCTAAATACTGATATACTGCTAAATACATTTGTCTCCAATATGTTATGCTCATCGTACACAAGCATCTAAAACAGAACCTCCATTGTTTTGTTTTGATCTGCAGTTGGATCCACTGGTGGAACCTCATCATCAGAAGCACCTCTGCAAGTGCGTTCTTCGAGTGCCATTACTTTCATGACCATGTCCACGTCCTTGTACTCCAAGCCAAAGTGATGAAACAATTTCGTTGGTCGATGGCCTCATGCAGTTTTTGATTGCCGCGAAAGTGTTTTCGTTCAACAACTTTGTCCATGCACTTATGATCTTTTATGTGCACATCAACATCTTCCTTTCGACCAAACCAACATAGCTTCACATATTAGGTTTTCACGATCGCGTCCACGAGGGATGGATGCAACTAATTAATGATATCGTGGACGAGGCCTTTGATGGCTTTTACCAAACTCGCCGATTCTCAATCGTTACAAAATTTATACACAGCAAAATCCTTGTCGATGGCCTCCTAAGATGTTGTCGCAGAGATCCCACGAACAGGTCAGACAGTTTGACATCGTGGTGCTTCCAGTGCTAGTGAGCCTCTTCCAGCAATGATTTACTTGTGTTTCTTACCTCATTGATCTCGGCATGCACTCCCGTCGTCTGCATGAGCACGTGTTGATCGTCAGCATACAACGCATCCTGCCTTTAAGTATCATTGAACAGTAACTGATAGAGCTCTATGGCGACTCCGACCATTTCCACCATTGAGAAACTTTAGTTTACACCTATGCAGTACCATCACTCAACATTGTCTATGGTAAAAATCTGAAAATAGCTCGAGCCTGGATTTGTTGGCTCCGATGTGAATGCTAACAACTTAAAGGTGATCTATTTCATTGTTGTTATTGGTACATAAAATTCTTACATCGATGGGCTTATTATGGCATTTCCAGTGTACAGCACGTTCACCATCACGTCCTGCTTAATTCCCAATAACTTCCACGTTATCATTCCCTGCGTGCCAAAACTCTTTCCTCGCACCTGGAACTTCCATATTGATATGGGTGATGGTAATTGCACGTACATCCAAAATTGGGAAGGAACTCCTGTCGCCCACTCGCTTTCATAGTCGGGCACACCAGATGATTACCAAATATCAAACAAGCAAGATATGAATCCAAGAATTCCGACGATATTCATACAGAAAACTAGATCAATTTCCAGTAGCAGCTGACAGCATAGGAATAAGAACGTTGCTATTTTTTACATGGTTCACATCCACGTACTACTTTGTCACTACTTCGTTGGCGACCATCAGAGAATAGTCTGTCACATACAATTTAGCCTGTGTCAACAACGCAACCACACCGGTGAGGGTGCTGCCATTTGTTAGCAACTTTGTGTTTCCCCATAGAGTGCAGCTGGCTGAATAAGATTCAAAACATTTCCAGTCATGTTTCATCCACCAAGTAATGTACAACTGCTGATAGATAGCTTTGTGGTTCCCTACGACATCATCTGGGAGTATGATATAGCTTGTGTCATGTTAATGACTGGCCACACTGTTGAAATTCCATGTAAATAATTACCACCCATTTTTAAGGCGCCCCAAAACGATCCTCCCATCATCGACAATTCCGTCTGCTCGAGTCGGTTCACATGAGATCATCATGCGGCATTAGCATCCAGCAGTGGATAACTCATGTTGTTGAGATTGACGATGCTGTGACTGCTGATGTTGACGTTGCCCTATACTGTTGACTTTTTATCCTGCTCATCCTGACTCGCAGAAGAGCTGCTCCCAGACTCAATCAGGGCACAAAAGAACGTATACGACATCATGAGAACTTTTTCTTTTTACCCGTGGAGGATTTGCCAGTGATAAAATCACGTTGTGAATGGATTCACATAAGTGATTAAACAAAACCGCCCCAGCATAGTTTTTTTATGCTGGATTGCCATTATGTGCTCTCAGGTTCGACTGGCCATGGTAAAATGAATCTACTCCTGAACAAGCTTCACAATAACATGTTGATGTGGGATCACGTGATCTTTTATATGCTTAATCCTCACAAGGACAAATACGGGACTTTGCTGTCATGGTCTCCGGAAACTGCGTTTTTTTTTTCTTCCCCCAAGTCATAGACTCCCGAAACAGTTTCCAGAAATGCAGTTGACGACGATTCCATGGAAAACGGTGTTTTCACCAAAGCAGAACCAGGTTATATACAGCCCGTAGAAGAACTGGATTCGGACACACACAAAATCATTGTGTTTGACAATATTAAAATTGCCTTTGAGGACATGAAGCGGATCTGCGAGTATTTTTCATTGTCCCGGAACAAGCTCAGCAACAGCCATTATCTCCCTCAGTCGTACTAGAATGTGACTAACTACATCCAACAGAACATGGGGTGTTTTGTTTTGTTTTCCAGATTCGACAACCATGACATTGAGGCAATCAGGAAAGACCATTGTAGTGGCATCACAGCATGTGAACTCAAAGACTGCTATGCCACGGCGACATCAGGTCCCTAGCATGACTTTGACATTTCATCGCGCCACTGAAACCGTACTGGAGCATTACCAAAAAGGCTTTGATGAATGTTACATCCCTGATTAGTATAGTATATCATCGTTGTGAACAACACCATGCCCTTTAGAAAGATCATGAGTCGTCGTCAGCACTAAGATGTGCTCAAAAAGTTGATTGAGCAGGGGCTGCGTTATGTCATTGTGTGCTCAAAGACAAGATAGGCCAGCAGTCGTTTTAGCATGATCTTGCCAGGAAACACTTCAAGCAGTTCAACGCTAAATTTGGTGAGGTGAAAATGACATATGAAGCAGGATCAGTTGCTGGACATGCTCAGAAGGACTCAGCGATCACAACAACGATTGTTGGAATAGTTAATAACTGCACCAGAGGAAACCGCACAAGCCATTGCAGAAAAACCTCAAGATAAAACAAGAAAAAAGCAGAGAGCGAAGAAACTAAAGACTTAAAGAAAGAAGACAAAGTCAGACTGGAAGAGATAAAAAAAGAAGGAAGAAGCTAAAACCAGACTGGAGGAGATGAAAAAGGAAAGAAAAACTTTTGGAATCAAAGTTAACGGAGATGCATGAGCAGGATGAAGAGACTGAGGAAAGATCAGAAAAGCTGTACAAGGAGGAAGAAAAATTACTAAAATGTGTGAGTATTAAGCAGCCGTGCGTGAAAAGTCTCTCAGATAAGAATGAGGAGGAAACAATTCAGATGAGTGAAATAATTGTTAAGTTAAACAAATTAAACAAGGATCTTCGTGCTAGCATGGATGAAAGAGAGAAAAAGTATAAATCACATTTGGAAGAAGAACAGTAGAAACAACAGCATCCTGAAAAAACCCCACAGCAATTTGCACAAAAATCACACCAGTCGTCATGCTCAACTGGCAGACTTGAATCATGGCTTTCAGGACCAAGGGAAGAGGATCAACCTGAAACAGAAGAAGTGGAATCGGTGGATCTGTTACTAACAACATCTGCGACTTCGAAAGCCCAGTTGAGATCATTTCTCAGTTAAAACTGCTGATCACCTCCGAACAAGCTGGGAATGTTGGCGTGGAGATCGATAACTAGATGGTGAATATCCTCAATTATTTTCTGGATAACAAGCTAGTCATATCAGATCTGTATCAGATCTTGTATGAGGACTTGATCTAAAGCATCATTTTTGTAGCAGTTAACTTTACCTAGACATGGCTGTTGATGATGCAACATGGTTGCTTGACTCGCGTTCGGTGACTACCATGGTGTGGTATAATTCCCATCTGGAATTAGACCAACAGGCATCGTACAAGGTCGCGCTGATCTCTACCCATATATGGAACAGCTTCTTTAACGTCACCATGAGCAATAATCAGTTTTCGTACTGGGCCTCAGCTCAGCGACTAACGATCACGATCTCGCCAGGCACAGTTGCACATGTCAGTGTTATTAAAAATGTGGAAATTAAACTCAGTGGCAACAAACAGTTCTTCTAATCTGCAAAGTTCGACATTTTCTGGGAGGGACTGCAACTTTTGCTGGTGGGACTCCTATATTTACCAAGATGGCAGTCCTGGACTCCTAGTTATAAAATCCTACCAAGACCTCTGGATATTGTACATTAGACTAATTTAGGCTGACCTTTATTAGCTCATTGGAATAGTTAATTTGGTTAGGTACTGTACAATTTCCACTAGTACAATCTGCAAAGAAATGTCAGCCTCATTACATGAAAGTGACATAGAAATATGCTAACATTCCCTCCATTTTGCATGTTGTAAATGCAAATAACATCACTTTACTTGTCACTCTCTCAGAAGTTCATAATATTGTTAGAGCGCTCCGTTTAGAATCATCTAATCTAGTCTACAAATCCATCCGAATGGCATATTAAGCCATTATTTAATGATTACCAATGATTTTGAACAACTTAGTAATCATAAGATCGAACACTTATTCGCTATTACAATTGACTACTCTGTTACAATGATTTACTAATATCTTATAATGATAAATTTATATGTTGGGATTATTTTATATTCTGTTGGAGCGGCAACAATTGATTTATCTTTATCCTTATCTACCAATCCTTTGGATTGGTTACGAATCCCTTCCGGAAAATCTGATGAAACTATTTACTTAAGCATTAGAACAATTTACTAATGTTCTGGAATGATTTTTAAATCTATTATAATGAATTACCTGTATGCACTTCCTCCCCCAGGGACTTATTTTTGAACACATATATACTATCACAGTAAATGACCACTGAAGATATAAGAATAATTAATATAATGCAATACAGAATAGTTATTGAGGGAAATATGATCTCTTAAGGCTGATAAGTAAATCTGTATGGCTGCTTCTTGGTTGTAAGGTAATGTAACACTTTAGTTAATGTATCACTTCAACCTAATCAGTTAAGGGAATGTTAAAAGTGATAATATACCTCCTCTTGTTTTATTAGTTTGTGACATTCACAGTGATAACATCTATCACAAAAAAAAGTGTTGTTGTCGCCGTGCCCATTGACATTGATTACAGCCAGTGTTGTGTTAAATTGCTAAAACGTTCTTGGAAATTAAATCAGCGTCAGTCTTTATGACTTTGCCAACAACTGGGCACCAAATGAACCCTTTTTGAGGTAGGAAATTTCAAACAATGTGTTTTAAACTTGATGCTTTTACTGTAATTTTTACGTGTAAATGGAACTATAAAGAACAGCTCTAGTTTTGATCACAAAAATATGAGCAGCATGTTTTTTTCCTTTTCAGAGGGGTGAATCCACTTTGTGACAAACAATGGACAGGGCAGGTAAGTCATAACAGTTGAAAAATAGTCAAACCAGTGAAAGAGTGAATGAATGAGCAATGGACTGAACAGAAGAAATGCATGTTATGTCTATTGGAATAGTAAATATAATATCGAGACATTTCACTTATTTTCTTTCTTACTTAGACAAAGACGAGTTCTGCTACGTCGTAGATCCACACAGTTAGCTTTGCTTACATTGTACGTGTACCCAATTACTAGTTTTCAGATACTGTCCTTGATTATGCTTATAAAGGAACACCATATTTTCTATGCAAAATGTAGCTTTATTTCACTCCTTTGAATTAAATAATATCACTACCAATGTGTTTCCAGCTTTGGGTATATTTGTGCAATGGTGTTTCATAAATGAACAGATTAATATTTTAACGTGCTCCACAGGAAAACATATTCAGTGAAACAAGAGTGAAAATAGGCCTTAAAGTTAGCAAAGTTTTGAGTTTTGTTTTCTTTAACACGCACTATGATAACTGAAACAATACCTTTTTGTTACTTCGCAAATAATTTTACTACAGACAGTCCTACCATTTGTTAGGTTTAGTAATTTGTTTTGTTACTTTTATAGAGATCATAGGAGCTTTTTCTAGTATCAACATTTGCAAAATCCCGAAGCTGTTGTTAAAACCAAATTCTAATTGCAAGAGCTTCAACACACCTGAGAGATTTGGGGAATGATGATATTAGAACAACACATGTTTCCGATTTGCTTGTTAAAATTATGCACACACTAAAAAATGAATTTTCTGAGGCAATTTAAAGTTACTGCAGTAAAAGCGCTGATGCTCTGCATTGGTTTTAATTTAATAATTTTGCGGGAGGAGCTCACTCTCATTTGGTTGATATCGTAGACCATGTGCACGAGAGCCTCTCAACAAAGGTAGCTCCGACGATTGGGACAATACCTCATTCTGTTTCATTTCTTTAGCATTGTATTTCTGCTAGTTTAGGCCGTATTGTTAATTATATATCCTTTTAAGAGCTTTAATGCTAATTACGTATTGATTTCCTCAGATTCCTGGGCAACCTATGAGGCACTTGCTGTTTTTCGAGAACCATTGTGCTTGATTGAGAATGGTCCTGATGGAGAGTTAAAGGAACGTGTTGAGGTGCTTGATCAGTTAAAACAAATTAAATGCCAACTTAATGTCATCGCCATTATAGGACCCTACAGATCCGGCAAATCTTATCTCCTCAACTATTTGGCAGGAAAAAGACAAGGTAAAGTTACATATTTAAACCACATGAGTAAAACAAATCTTTACGTCATGTACCTATTCTACAACAAACAGCAAATATTGCAGAGGCAGTTGGAGTCTTAGAAGTAAAACTAATGTCTTCCAACAGCAATCATAGTAAAGGGCTTTTCAGGCTTATACTGAAAAAATGTAACCTTCATAAACTATTTCTTTTCTTAGTTTCTCCCAAGCTGCAAAATTATGGGTAGAAATGTTCCATTGAAAAAAGTATACCTGAAAAATTATGTCCTCACCCAGTCTAGTTATTCTAAGATTACGCTTTCTTATTTGACTTAAGGTACAAATTAAATTGTCATTTTTATCGAAGGATTTCCCCTGGGGTCAAGTATTCAAGCTACAACAAAGGGAATATGGGTGTGGTGCAGAGCACATCCAGAAAGATATAACGAGGTTCTTCTTTTGCTGGACACTGAAGGGTTCGGTGACCCGATGAAGGTATATTTATTTTGTGCATAGAGTGCTTTCTGTTATTTAATAGGTACAAGGATGTTGAAATATAACAATATAATTCTTTCTTTACATCATTTAGTTCCCACTGTTGTGACTTCTTGCTTAGCTTCTGTTTACTGTCATGAATATTTAGCATATATTTATGACATAATGATGTACCTTCTCTACTTTTGAGTCATATGTGATACTGTAAAACCTTTGTTTAGCTGAACATTATAGGACCACTAAAGACTGTCAATATCTATTAAAGATCCACTCTGTTATGTATACGTACAGGTGCTTCAACTTTGTCTTGAGTTCCCATTTTAATGGTGGTAAAATCATTTGCGACACATGAAACATGTATGAGCAAGCACGTAATGACTTAAATATTCAATTTTATTTCTGTAAATTTAAGTGGAATATTGTGCCATATTCTGGTTGCCAAAATAAGATAATACCTTGCCTCACTACCTCATTCTCTCTCTCTCTCTCTCTCTCTCTCTCTATATATATATATGTGTGAATGTGTATGTATATATATATATATATATATATATATATATATATATATATATATTCTTTTCATATTACATTACCATATTTGCGCAAATTACTGCGAGGCAGATATTAACATTGACTCAAAGATTACTCGTGCAGTAGACAACAAAACTGGTACCTTATGTAGATGAATTATGTGCTACGTATAAAGGCACGGCAAAGGTGCTGATATATGTACTGTGTTGAGATCGCGGGGCATAAAGTTTGTGTAACATAAAGCATTTGGAATTGAACATCATTTAACATAGTCTGCACAGAATCCGTGTTGTATGCATTTTACCAAGACCATCGATTTTTAAACAAACTTTATTGTACCAAGTTTCATTCTCCCATTTTTGCTTATTTCCCCGTAGTAAACGTCCTTGCAAACTTTAGCTTGTTCAAAATGTACATGGGATTGTCATGGGAGTCTGGCGAGTGAATTTTAAAATGGCGTTTGATATAGTGCCGCCGGTTACTCCTGTTCGTTTTCATGGTTCACTTCATTCTATCTTCAAATGCTATTCTCCTATCGATTTTTTATTTTTAATTCTCATTTGCATTTTAGCCACCAAAACAAAACTATTTCTCAGTGCATATCAATTTTTGGCTGCAAATTTGTAAATAATAAGATGGGATTAACCATGCATATGGAAGTACTAAATTCCTTGAACACAACCGCTATTTAGAACGGTTCCTGTAATAGCATATTTCACACTAATGTATTGTTGTCTACATGGGCAACCAGTTAGAGAAATAAATAACTATATACAATGGTATATGTCAGCATGAAGTAATTACAGGGATTGCATCACTAATTGATTTCCTGTACATCTTAATGTCAGTATATTAAAAAGTAAAACTACTTTCTGCCTTAAGTTGGCATACAAACCAGTCCTGCTTCCGTTCATTGGAGTTTTAAAACAAAATCAGTTTGAAAGATGAATATTTTACAGTATGGTCTTCGTGCTACAAGGTACTCCATATACACATAATATTATAGCCACGCTCTATGATAACAGTAGGAACTTAATTACAGGATCAACATAAAAGTAAATGCTTTGTTGTCAGCTATAGTACATAGAATGTAATTTATGAAATGTATAATGGAAAGATATCATATGTACCTGCCGATGGTAGCATCAACAAGTACTTAGTAATTTAAACTTTTGTTGTAATTTCTTATAAAACTTGGAAAATGTACATTCTAAATGGGCCGTGGTGCATAGTGAGTAATATATTTGCAATTTCCACTAAGTTCATTTCGTGATAAAAATATGTGAGCAGCAAAAGAAAGTACTGTGACACTTCAATAGCAGTACCGAATACATGCAGTATAATAATAGCATAACTTATTGTCAATATTCATTTTATGATACAATATTTTCTCCCATTGGCATAAAGGGATGTTACATTTGTATTTGTTTGCTTCACTAAATATCAACGTAAAGGACACCTGTGTATCGCTATTATTAGCAATGCTTTAAAAGCCATCCCGTTTCACATATTATGAATTTGTATTTTTCTCATGATCTGAATTTATTCTGTCATTAATTTGTTGCCTAAATACATATATCTACCAGGTGTTCATTTTCTTCTTTTAATATTACAATTAACTCAGTCATTTTTTACTATAATTGTGTTGCAATTTTCACTATGGTCATTTCGTGATAAAAATATGTGAGCAGCAAAAGAAAGTACTGTGACACTTGTTTTATTATACGCCATAATTTCAGTAGCAGGGCCGAATACATGCAGTATAATAATAGCATAACTTATTGTCAATATTCATTTCATGATACAATATTTTCTCCCATTGGCAAAAAGGGATGTTACATTTGTTTTTGTTTGCTTCAACTAAATATCAACACGAAGAACACCTGTGTATCGCTATTATTAGCAATGCTTTAAAAGCATTCCCGTTTCTCATATTATGAATTTGTATTTTTCTCATGACCTGTATTCTTTCTTTCATTAATTTGTTGCCTAAATGCATATATCTACCAGGTGAACATGTTCTTTGAATATTACAATTAGCTCAGTCATTTTTTTATTATAATTGTGTTGCACTTTTTCCTTGTAAAACAGGGTGATGATGAGAATGACAACTGGATATTTGCACTCTCTGTTCTCTTGAGTAGTACCTTAATATACAACTGCAAGAGCGTGATTGGCCAGGATGGAATATCTCAACTGCAGTATCCTTATATACCTACATCAATGACAGTCAAACAAATGCCTTCTGAATATTGCGTTCAAAATGTGTTCATTCCTTCTCATTTGCCATCGATGAAAATGATCCTTTTTGCATTAGATTTTATTAATAGATGAGATGCACACAAGATTAATTCTGCAAATCTTAAGAGTGACAAAGAGCAGTACCTATCAGTTGGTAATACAATCATGTGTTCTTGCTTTGATTCTTCATTTATCAACGAATTTAGGAAAATCCTTTGCAGTTTTGAATCGTATTTTAACTTGATACAAGGAAAAAAGATACACAGTGAATGGGTGTTATATTTACTAGCATACGAAAACCAATTATAGAATTAATACTATTATTACTACTGTTATGTATATGTAATTTAAAGGAATAGGGAACATACATGTTGGTTTATTATTATTTGATTGCCTGTCTTGCAAAATTATGTTTTATCTTATTCCCGTACACCATTCTTGGGCCATTTAGTTACTACAAGGAAATATTTAGGTTATCCGCGCAAGTGCCTTGAGAGGTAATTAGATACGTATCACATGGCCAGTAGTGACGTCATAGGATCTATAGCAACCACCCAAGCGAGCTTACTACGAAGATTGCTAGCGTGATTCAGATAATTTCTTTTCCTTTTTGCTTCATGGAAAATTGCGAGAACGCTTTCCCTGACTTCTCTGTAAGCGTGAACATTTTTGCTGTATCAGTTTGAGGCACTTTTTAACACTAACAACAAAGAGGGTAGTGATGACACGGCGTCAGGTTCTTCGAATGATGAGGGTATTTTGCCGAGTGAAGAAGGACGACTGGAGAACACACAATGGTTTGTACCGATTGATAGCATGCATTTCATATAAAAGATGAGCAACACGCACGTTACATTTCAGTAAAAGAAACAGGAACTTTGTCAACTCCTGTGTATAAATCATGTTAGTTTTGGTGGACCCAAATTTCGATAATCCTCCCTTAATTGCCTGAAACTTTTAAAATATACCCGATAGTGCCCGTTATCAAAGTAGATGCTTGTAAGCTGTATTCTAGTGTTTATATCTTGCTAAATAAAAACATTTTCGATATTAAGTAGCAAAGTTTTCATAATTTTTAAAAGCAATGTAAGCCACATTTAGATTTTGTAAAATTAGAATTGTTGCATTGTTTCAGAGCACTGATTCTAGTGGAAATAATGAAATGTTGTACACTGTAATCACAGATTTTTTGTTGTTAATTATTTTAAATTTCAACTACATTTACTCCTTTACATAGTGAAGTATATGTTTTCTTTTTCAAATAAACTATAAAAGCCCACTCAGAATACAGGACTATTATAATGAATGTCAGTACACATCAAAGATTAACTCCTTGTGTAATCTATAAACACAATAATCACAGGTCAAACATTATCATAAGTTCCACTGAATATTAACCTATTAAATACAATTCTGCTCATAATATCACATTGACAAATAATGCTTACTCTAAACTTTGAAAGGCAACATACTGAGAACTAATGTTGTTTCGTCAAATTTTATTTGCAGAATCAACGTGCTATTTCTAATTCACAACTTTCCTTTTCAATGCTTACAAATGTTGAAAGTGATTTTTAAACATTCATGAATGGTTAGAATTATGTTGTGCACTTTCCTTACAGGTGTGATTGTGGATATTGCCAAATGATGAACTCGGCAATTGAATGCTGATGCTGTGAAGAGGTGGAGGTAATTGAGAAAAAGAAGGGTGACCTGACATGTATAACCCTCCATGAAAATTTCATTGCAAACTGCTTAAACAGACACATGCTGGAAGTATCCCTGTATGAATACCTTGAACATCATGGACCTTTGGATGATCATGAACCAATACACAAGTAATTTTGATGTTCTTATACAAATTTCTTCAAAATTCCTGTTGATATATTTAATTACATTTTCCTACGCTTGTGACAATGTTTGGGACACATTTTACAAAACAAACTATATGCAAGATTTTCATACTTTAAAGTGTTTTTAGCTTACATCTCATGGAGACAACATTTTTGCAGAGGCAGAGGAATGCATTCCATTATGATGTTCAAGCTATGATGGTCTTGAACTTGTGAAAAGAATGCATTTTGTAAGAGCAAAATGTAGCTTTCTCTTTTAAAGACTACCTTTTGTTCTGTCTTTTCTTTGGGCTGATATCTAAACTTATTTTACACTATATAGCCTGGATTGTGCTCATGTGCCATTAAACCATATATATATATATATATATATATATATATATATATATATATATATAACTGCTTGTTTTTAGAAAGGAATATCAGGTTTGTTATAAATTGTAACAATTACTATGATGTTGCAATCATCACAAAAAACATGTTTTTTGCTTATCAACTAGCTTTAACAAGTCTTCAAAAACACAATGTACCTGAAATAAATAGAACAATTTTATAATGATATGGGTCATTTCACATGTATGATGTCTTGTATCAAATCTATATGTATTCACTGAAGATTAATAATTTTATAAAAAATAAACATATCAAAAGTAATTCACCCTAAGTACTACAAGTACAATTTAGCAAGATTTGCCAAAGAGGAACTATCTAACTCTTGTATCGATTTACTCTTACATGCATTCTTTATTTATTTTCAGAACATACAGACATATAGCATATTGGCATTTTGTCACTTGGATTTGGCATCGGGTAGGCAGACACAGGCATGAAGTTCTTCCATCCTGTGTGGTTTCAAAAATCAGAATCATTTCCCTCAGAGGATTATGTTGGCTTCAAATATGCTACACCATACAAATTCTAGGATTTCAAAAGGCATGATTTGTGCTTTTTTATGGGTTTATCTTTTGAAAACTGTTTATATGATGCTGTGAGCGGTGGTAGATACTGAGATGCCCACTTCCATGAACATGTATGCTTCTGTGGATGTAAGTAATTCCTGCCTCAAGTCCAGCAACACCTGCTCCAGGAGTGCAATGTAACCTTAAAGAATAAAAATGCACCAAGATATGAAATCAATAATTTTTTTTAATTTTGAACTATTACATTTTCATAATGATAGAGTAACCTGTGTCCCAACATTATGAACATTAATAAAATTTATTCCATGAGCTATTAATGTATTTAATTATTTAGAGATTACTTTATTTCTTCTAATCACTTGCAGGGCTGGATTACCCATTAAGTACACTAAGCACATGCTTAAGGCACCGGCCCAATGGGGGCACCAGAAAAAAAATTCAAATTAAGTGTTGATGATGAAATTAATGAATTGTATATGACTATTTCAATCTGCATGTACGAGTATTTTGATTTATTTTTGCTTTTAGCTTTTAATAGTGTTTTTTTATTTTAATTTCACATTTTGTAGGCGGGGTTACCATATTTTCAGTGTTTAGGGCCTTAGAAGGCCATAATCCAGCACTGATTACTTGTTTACACTGGACATTACATTTATACATTAAAATGGCTATTGTCAATCTACATTTGACATCAATCATCCCCGAGAAATTGTGACAGCAGCTTATACACAATGACTTTGGTATAGAAAAGGAGGATAAAACACATAACAGATATGCCACCAACATATTTAGCCAAAATCTTACCAAAGGTTGGGTCTACTTTGCAGAGTTTTACAACAGCCTCCGTCCCTTTCTTGCTTTTTGGATAAACAACTCTCCACCGCTCCTGGCCACTACATGTGCATTGTTTGAATTTTCTTTATAGTGCAGGGCAGCTAGATGCAACCTGAAGAAATAAAAGCAAAAACAAAAATGCAATCAGAATAAAATGGTCAGTGATTCTTGCTACTTTTGAGCTGGTTTTACAGTTAGGGTAGGCAGGTAGGGTTTTTCAATTTATTTTTTAAACATTATATATAGAATATAATGATTAATATCTAATATATTAAGTGTTTCAAAGTACTGGGCAAAACTGGCTCAATTTCTTGCAATAATCAATTTCTGCAACAGCTATTTTTTTTATCACCATGGGGGGAAAAAGTGCTAGGACCAGCCGACCGGAAATACGTTCTCATTGCTGCCCAATCTAATTGCATACTAGTTACCCTGCAAGCATGGATCCATTAATGAAGTATGTGCTCTTGGGTGCGTATTGATTCAAAACATTGTGGAACGCTTCTAAGCCATAAGTTTGATGTATAGGTCATAGCTTCTGGAGGTCTTGGAGTATGTGAGGACTGTGAGAGACTTTATCCATAAGTTTGTATGCCCTGGAGCCTAATCAAGAGAAATGATTGTGTATATGAACAAGTGTATCAGTCTGTGCTTACAGTTTTGGTTAGATAAGTTGAACATGTTTGTTTAATCAAAGGCGTATTGCGATTTAAGCTCTTTAGAATAAGCCCACAATATAATTAGCACTGGGTTTCCCAACCATATATATATATATATATATATATATATATATATATATATATATATATATATATATATACATACACACACACATACACACACATATATATATATATATATAAGTTAAATGCTGTCTTTCTGCCTCCCTCTTTCGTGTGCCAATTTTAAAGTTGTATATATTATCATAATGACATTTCCCTACGCTCTAATGACAATCAGATAATGTACCTGTACTAGCTGGATGTCAAGTACTTACTTGGCCTCCAAATCCATCAAAGTATAAGTCCCATATTTGGCTGAAAACCCAGGGGAATCGCAACGAGCATCACCTCCACATATTATTTGCTTTCCAGTGCACTCTTGAATCAAGGAAGCTTGTTTTTTCTCCCATACCACTTCAACTGCAAGTACAATATAAGATGTTTGTAACTTTGTCAACTTTGTCAATGTTCATTTACTGAAACTTTGCAGATTCATCCCCTCAAATAGGAGCAAAGCTTTTGCACAATTGATACGCGAGAAAAATATTGCTCTTGAACTTAACATATTACTTCATGGCATTCTTCCATCACAGGGCTGACTTTTCCATTCTAAAACGTGCCTATTTACACAAAATGAATTTGTTGTGATCATTGTTCTTCGAAAAAATTTCACAAAAGTCTGAGAGGGCAAACAACATGATTGACAGACACTCGACAGTTGTGCCAAAGCAGACTCAGACACCAGAAACTGTTACTGATCTTCTGGTTTTTGCATTTTTATCAAGCTTATTGTTCGTGTGCATATCTTCAAAGTCACTGTTACCATCGCTATCCTCTTCATCCTCGGTATCAAAATGTGGTTCATATTCTGAATCATGGTATGTATCAGGGTCAGTGTCATCCTCACTGCTTGGTTCAGTTTCATTATCTGAATCCTCTGTTGGTTTTAGGAGCTCACACTGAATTGCTGTTGATCTTGTTGCAGCTTAAACCTGAATTCTGCGAGTCCTCCTTGTGGGATCTAATTTAGCCTGAACTTTCAAACTCAGTTTTCTTTCTTGTGGTTGGGCCTGAGGACTTGGTGCGAAAGCTGGTATGCATCATCTACCTCTACCACATCACATGCACTTGCAGGTGTATCAAGTATTGTAACTTTGCATTGCTTGTTGCAGAACCTAAAACAAAGTGTATTACTGACAAGAAAAAGCATTTGTAGTATCTATACAGTATCTTTGAAACATTTGAGTAGTCACATGGCAACAACTGATTCATTACATTTATGGCCGCACATAAGGGGAAAAGGAAGTGAGGGGGGCACAAAGAAGTTTATCCCATGTCATACCCAAAGGCTCATATTTCACAGGTGATGGTTAAAAACACTTGAAATTATGCATCCACTCTATTTTAAATACATAATACTATTACTCTAACGTGGCATCATAAACAACTCTTTCCGAGATAAATATGTTCAGGAATATATTGTGTACGCAACAATTCAACTGCCGCAGCACATTGGGTGCGGGTGTGGTGATAATGATGGAGAGGCACGAGAATCTGAGTTGAACAAAGCTCTATTTTATGCAGATAACATTGTTTAAATAACTCAGTTACATTATGGACACTACATTGATGGAAATTAGAGTGCATACAACATATTTATTTACCTCTGCATTCTGCCGCACGTGATAGGCAATTACTCGTTGCGGTTTGACAGTTGTGGTGCTGCTGGCACTCAGATCTGTCAGTAGATCTTCTCCCAGGCCAAGGGGTAGAAGAATGTCTGGTACTGCTGTCGGCTTCAGTCTTGCCCTGGCATTTAAATATCCCAATTCTGCACGCCTTTTTGGATCAACTTCATACTGATCTTTTGAAAAATGCCGGCTGCAAAATCTATGAGTTACCGGTTCAAAGTTCTCACGGCGACAATAATGGATCCAATCCTTTCGTCGCATTTTGTCTTTCGGAAATCGGAAAAAATTACCAGTCGAATTATTGCTGTATCCAAATGCAGCACAGTGGGGCATTTTGGAAATTTTTGGAAAACAAACTCGAATATAAGTGCTAATAAGTTGCCTACTCTCATTAGTCCCAAGCACAATGCTCAGCAATGGCCGATGCAGAAGATCCTATCACGTCACTTTAATTCAGCCTCGTTTCTACTCAACAAATATGCATGTCGGAACGTTCGTGCAATTTATTCCCTATAATGTACTGTAAATCTTTTTCGGTGTAACTAGGTTGCCCCAAACTATTATTTAATTTACCTTGGGCAACAAATGAGTAATATAACCACAACTTTAATTGTATGTTCCCTATTCCTTTAATTATTGGTTTGTATATGTAATTTAATTATTTGTTTGTTTTGGATTTTTTAAATTTTATTTTATTGCATTACATGTTACTGTACTGATAGTTTTGTCTGTGGGATTTGAATTTTTTTTTATAAATTCAGTTCAGTTCTGTCTATTTTGTATTCTCACAGTAAAACAAGTCATGAATGCAACATTGTATTTTTAGCTGACCTAATTCTGACCTTGAATCAAAATTGGTAAACACAGTGAAAATCATTGGTCATAATCAAGGTCATATTGGCTTGCATAGTCAGCTCTGTTGTAAACGTTTTTGTGGGTTTTTTTTATTATTATTATTGAATGTTATAATATGATTCATTTTCATCCATGGTGTATGTGACAGTTGGCATGTGGTCTTGCTGCGCCATTCAAATTAGGTGACCACGTAACCCTGTCATGTGATCTAGAGATGTGTTTAAAGTTAGCATTTTATAGTGATGTAATTCAGTCGTAATTTCACACCTTCAGAGCTCAGAGGTGTTTTCTGTTGTTGCTAATTTGAATTGAGTTTTTATTTAAAATAATTTATTCTCCCTGGAAAACACTTATATTCATTCAGATTCTTGGACAAAGACATTTGTTGGAAATTATTTGGAATTCAAAAGCTGGATTATTTATTCTTGGATTCAAAAAGGAACTGTTGATATATCAACACAAAAGAGGCTATAGAAGACGTCATCGCCTTCCATCTTGAGACTTCATCGGGATTCGAACTTTGATTCATTTAGAACTTTTTAGTGATAGGACTTATATTTTTAAATCCAATGATTGATTTTTGCATTACATTCACATTTTTACCTTGTTTTCTAGGGAAATAAATTATTCTGTTAAATTTACAAAGCTTGTTGGCTGTTACTTTTTATGATCCTAGTCACGTAACACTACTAAGAATGATAATAGTAATAGTGACATTTATTGCTGTTTTAAATGTACAAAATATTCATGATAATTATAATGGTAAATACGGTTCAAAAGAAAGCTGGTTAAAAATGAAGATCACATTCATATAAAGGATGAATAATACAGAAAAATACAGCGAATCAGACAGTGAATGGTGGATTATTGTTAGTTTGTAATTTGAGATTTAAAACCACATGTACATTAGCACTGGCGATAATTATTGATTCAGACTACATGAATGTTAGTACTGGGTGAAGTTAGTGATTTACTTTTTCTGAGAAAAAGTCAGGATCTGTGGAATTGTTTTCCATACATAATTCTAGCTTCAATCACAATGAGGCACATTTTAGAGGTTACAATGGGTTTTGTTTAATGGTCCAATCAGGCAATCATTCTATATCTGTATTCAGTTACCTATATCTCTATGCGTGCAACATTGTCACTTTCACTGTATGTAATTAAATTATGAATCTTTGTTCTACAAATGTCAAATTATTATTAGTAGTAGTAGTAGTAGTAGTAGTAGTAGTACATTTTCATGAAACAGTTTAAATTTACCCATTCGATGTGATGGAATATTGTTTCTTAACATTTAGCTATGTAACAGAGTTGACAAAAAGGATGAAAACAAAGGATACATCAAACAATGAAGACGGAACAGGATTCTTCCAGTTTTTCCCTAATTTTGTCTGGGTAGTGAGGGACTTTACCCTTGAATTGGAAGTTAAAGGGAAACCGATCACAGCAGATGAATATCTTGCAATGTGTCTGAAACTAAAGGAAGGTAGTGATTGAAAGTTCTAAAAGTCAATGAGTTTAATTTCGTATTATATTGCTTTCTTCTATAAGAACAATCTTTCTCATGCGAAACATGAATTGTAGGATTGAAATGTATTGACTGCTAAAGTTGATTGAAATTACCATTTTTTACATGATGCATTAAAGAAAACATCCCCAAGAAGCTAACATAAGAAGCAATTACATTTTCTAAAGCTTAGTATAAAAATGCATGATGCAGTTGGTATATAATGTGAAAATGTCTTTGTGACAGTGATAATCACCTTTTACTTTGATAGAACAATGAGTGGAATTAATCATTATCCTTACTAATGTTCGCATGGGAAAATATATGTTGCAATTTATTTTTTTTCTTCTTTAAGGAACAACCAAAAAAAATAAAGATTATAACGAACCTCGTCATTGTATACGTCAGTTTTTCGAGGACAAAAAATGTTTCATATTCCCTGTGCCGGTGAAAGACGACACGATGATGAAGAAGCTGGAAAAACTACACAATTCACAACTTCAGCAAAAGTTTCTGCTTGAAACGGCCAACTTCTGTCGTTACATCTACACGCGATCTTTTCCAAAAACTGTCAAAGGCCAGCCCATTATCGGGAAAAGTTTGTATATATTATCAAAGTTATATGTGCAATTTAAATGGACAAATGGATATATATATATACATATATATATATATATATGTATATATATATATAGTAAGTACGCTGTATCAATGATATACCACGAGATGTATAAATTTTTCATTTTAAAGGAAACGAAGCTTGCTGAGTTTCCTTTTAATGAAAAATTTATACAAGTGGTATATCATTGATACAGCGTACATGCTGTACATATATTTTATTTATATCACATACAAATACATATATTTGCCCTTTGAACGGAGTTCAGATTTACTACAGGCAGCAGTGTATTGACTTAGTGACTGAACTCCTCACATCCCCGAGTGTGTCCACTACAAAATGTAGTTCTCTGCCGTAGTGGCTATTTACAATTTTCTCTGCATATTGATAAGTTGATTGTTTTCTTTTCTTGGTTTCTATTTTTCTCCACATTGATTAAATCAATATATTACATACTTATGATTTAAACATGAAAGATGGTTTTAATAATAAAAGTAGAGCAGTAGCAACACTTGGATAGCTACACCATTCAAATGAACGCAATGCCATTCACCTTCAGGCACATGGAAATTAATGTGGAATAGAATCTAAGCCAACTGACGAACCAACAAGAGGTAATTAAAATATTTTAATATATTTACAGTTGATCAAAGTCATTATTCTGCTTTACTAACAGTACAACCGACCCACACACTCTCTCTCTCTCTCTCTCTCTCTCTCTCTCGTCGGTTTGACTTTAAAACTCTGTCTCTGTTTGTCTGTCTGTCTCTCATCCTTTGTTCGGTTTGACTTAACTTTTACCATCATTCATAAGTCCAGAGATATTGTTGGAAAATCCTCTACCTTTGCCATTTCATAGATTTTAGCCCGTATCCTGCTACGATGGTCAAGAGAGAGAGAGAGAGAGCTCTGGACATTTTCATATTTAAATAATAATAATCGATTTTTTAGAACATTATGGTATGTTTAAGAAAAAACAAAAAAAAAACATAACATTAAATATATCACAGTATGTGTACCTCGTAAATGAGGAATTTACTGGTTTGCAACATTGTATCATTGATAAACACTGTTGATAAATCCCAAGGAAAGTGCACACGTATCGTTACGACGAACCATATTCTTGTAGGTTACTTGGTGTAATTTCTATTTCAAGGTTTTAATTCAGCCCAAATTCCTTTTCTCTCTCATTCCACATTTCTGTGCAGTTTGTCCGTTATGCTCGAGAGGGGAGGGGAGAACAGAAAGCAGAAAGGATTGTGATGAAAATGTGTACCATATTAAATTAATTTAGAAAACGGGGATTATTAATACTTTTCATCATTATTTTTCATACGTCACTAGTGACTAATTTGTGGAAATTGATCATTGATCTAGAATCAACTGCAGACGCTCGCGAGAATGTTTATATATGCGTATTATTGCGCCATGGGCGGATCACAATTTGATATACCAATAGTATTGGTATATCAAATTGCTTTATACCAACACTTTAAATGCATGTCATTTTTTAATGTATGTGGTATAAATATATATATGTATATATATATATATATATATATACACACACACACACACACACACACACAGACACATACCTGCATACATACATGAGCGTGTGTACATTTTTAATGCCTAAATAATTTAAGTACTAGGGACACTTGAGCGAAGTTCTTTACAAAATAGATTTAAGCAAGACAAGCATTGAATACTAAGGACCTAATGGAAATATTATTTGTAAAGTTTAGATGTTGTACATTTTTAGCTTGAAATGATGAATTACCTGGGATATTATTTACAGACACATTACGTTTCATCAGGAAAATATACAACACCATTCCACCTATCTGTAGGTCAATACCAACTAGGTTGCTATATTACCACTAACCAACAAGGTGCCAAATCAGATTATCATATTTGAATAAATTGTGCAAATTGATCAAGTAATATAATTATTTGGATTACTCAGAAATATAAATAATATGCAAAATATGTATTGACTGACTTCCTATCCCTAATATATTAACTAAATATAGTTAAAATCCTGATTTTTTTAAAATGTGTTTGCTTAAAGCTGAGATCAGGACTGAAAACAAGCAAAGCATAATCATTACATAATTCCCCAGAATGTAAGCATGTGAATGAGTAACTATTCCATGACTGAGGCATTGTTACTGCCAAACTGCTTCATTTGTTACAGTGTTTTGCGATCTATTAGAAACATACCTTAAAGTCATCCAGAGTGGTGAAACCCCGTGTGTGGAGAATGCTGTTAAAAGGATGGCAGAAAGGGTGAATGCAGAGGCTGTCAAGGTTATATATTAAATTCTCACGTTTACCACTGAAACTTCTTTTGTTTATAGTTAATTGTTTCAGTTATTTTGTGCCTGGTTGTTTTGTACATAAACATAATATTTATTAAACTTTAACGCCTAGAATGATTTATTTTGGTCTTTTTCTACACGTGCAACTGCAGATCAATTGCTTTATTTTGCAAGTCAAGTTAATGATTAACTATAGATAGGGTTGCTTCCAGTGATTTGTTTTAAAAGTATTTACCGGTTGCACTGGGCACTTTCTTTGTAGTCAGGTCTTGCGTTGTAATACTTTTCCTGTCAGCACTTCTTTTTCACATTGGATTTGTTACAGAAATGAAAGCACACGTGATTTCTCAGAATTTAACACATTAAGCCCTGGCGCCGCGTTTACACGGCAGGAGGTAGCAGCCTACTTCCGAGCTCTGTAGCGTCAGGGTCATGTATGATACACTGAAGTGGGTGGTATAGACAGATGTAGCTTTACAATGATACCAGATAAGCTGGATGTTCTATTTACACTACAAAATACAGAGGGAAAAACCTAATTTTTTAGACCAGAGTTTTTTCCACCCAAAATTCTCCCGAGGTCGGAATCCGATTTTGTGTTCTGATTTTAGACTTTTTGGCCTCAGATCTGAGACATACTGGTCTGAACTGCATACAGACAGGTGAACCTTTGCAGAAAGTAGGATAAGATGGGCATTTGGAATAAAGAGTGGTCTTGATACAAAAATGATGGGTCTTTTAAGCAAAAACCTCCTTTTACCCTTCTGCTCATGCACGGGCAAAATAGCCAATGAAAAACGATGTTTTTAACACAACTAGGCATTAGGTTCACCGAAAGTCTCTTGGTGGTTGATGTATTATGATGTATTCAGAAGTAGTCCCCAAAATGTGTTTCCAGCTCGCATTTCAGGCGAAAACGACAAAAACCTCCAGGGGTTAATGTGTTAAGGCAGAATCTTCACAATTCATAAGAATAAAATTGTTTCAAAGTTTTTGACTAACATTTCAAACAAAATTTCTTCAAAAATAAAAGTTGACCCTTGTTTTCTCGGATATATATATGCATATATATAATGTAGAGACAAACAGTCATACATGCAAGAATATATTTAGAAGAAAAAAATCACCTGAAAATGTATTATATGTAGTAAGAAATTTGAATAATATTCAGGATCTGTGATCCTTCCAATATTTTATAAGAAATTGATGATTAGTCATTCTCTTTGAAACTTGCTAAAGTGTTTGCCCAACATAGAACATATAACATGTTACATGTTTTAGAGGTTATCAAATAAATCACATCAGTTGAACACAGTCAGTGTGTTAACGTAATAAAAGCTACTAAAATAAGTTCTTTTTCTAATATTTGTACCTTAAGAGCACATATAGATGCAAACTCTTAAGTCTCCTATATGCAATAATTGGTTTGCTTTTTGTAAAGTGTACTTGCTGTTTCTATCTAATAGGCTGAAGAGACTCCACGATTTATTAATTATGTAATGAAAAATTATATTGTATTGTGAAAGGAATTATATTTGTTCTCAATCGTACATATTGATGTGTTTAAAGTCTCATGCTGACTGAGATTACAGGCTTTGTTCAATGTGATATCAATTATATGTATAGGAAAATTTCATTTTCAGAAATATGATTTTAACTCGTTCAAAGAATTTTGTAAATGGCAATCGTCTGAAATAATGCATCAGTATCTTTTGGATTGGCTATATGGTGTACCGTTTTATGCAACATATATTCATGTCAAAGACATTTATTTCCACCAATATTTGGAATATTCTTCTTTTCATCCCAGATCTTAATTTGTTTGTAGTATTTTACATTATTTAATTGACGTTCAACTTCTTTGACATAGTCTTGCTGATTCACAATAATATTAGTGTTTGATTTATCAGCCTTTTTAATCACGAGACTCTCGTCATTAATTAGATTAAGTAAAGGTTCAATTTCATCATAGATATAATAATAAAATATCACTTTTGATGTTTATCATGTAATATCCCTTGTGTGATAGGTTAGATGTAAAAAAAAACTAAATGAGTAATGCCCAAAAGATGGTGTAAAATATGATTTAGCTTTGTTGAAATAACTCATATTTTTAGAATTAAAATAATTCCATTCACCCTCTGAATTGTTGTATGCTTTATCACAAAAAGGTTCAATTAATTTCAGGTGGCTTAGAAAAAGGGAAATTTTCTTAAATTAATTTAATCTGTTTTATGATATTTTGGTTTTTTGTGATAATACTTTAGTCTGATTCTTAAAAGTATTACTCTGTTAACTCATTTTATCCTGAATATGACTACGGGCATAATACCTCATTCTATCCTGAATACGCCTGTGGTCGTAGTATCCCATTTTATCCTGAATACGACTATGGTCATACTCTACTACGTATGTGTGTAACGTCTCTACAAACACGTGTTATACATCACAAATATTTGTGTACTTCTTCACCAACACAGGAAATGGTTAAAGCACGCATGCGCAGTGAAATTTTAAAAAAACGTGGTTGGAAAAGAAATTGTTGGCTTGAAAATTGATCGATAAAATGATGGACGACAACTCGGATGTAAACATGGATGTTGATAGCGAGGGTAGCGACATTGAAGTTGACGATTTGGATGATTCTGATGATAATATTGACTTAAATGATGGATTAGAATTGAATCAAGTTGATGAAAGAGATGATGCACCTTTCAACAGTGATTCGGAGAATGAATCTGACTTTGAAGGCTTTCAAGAGGAATGGGTCCGGGATGATTTTTCACCTTGGTTGCAACCACAACTTAAATTGATAGAAGGGACAACTGTTCAACACCCAGAAGAAGCCGATGCACAACATTACCTTGAGTTAATTTGGGATGATTTAATTTGGAAAACACTTGTTGATGAAACAAACCGTTAGGCTGAACAGGAGTGTGGAAAAAATCCCCCCCCTCCCAACCAGTCGCCAAGATGGATGCCAGTTGATATTCCCACAATGAAGTCCTTTATAGGCTTATGCTATACCATGGGAATAATTCGTCTTCCATCAAGACATAATTATTGGTGACAATAAGTATATATTTGTCACATCCTTCAATAAAATTGTGTCTCATGACAGATTTGATTTGATTTGGAGATACTTGCATCTCCATGACAACGAACACAGACCTGCCAACTCTTACAATTTTGCCATAAGTCTTACGAAAATTACCCTTAAAATACGGACTTATGGCATGCAAGCAAAAACTACGGAAAAATGATCGTTGCCGAAAAATCTGGATAATTGGTTCATCCGTGATTGATATGGATCCGGGTTTCATATTAGAATTAGTAAAATTAGTCAGGGAACCAGGTTAACTTTACAGCAGCAGCCCAGATGCTTTTTACTGCACCTATTTGTTCATGTAAAGCGTCTGTATGATCAAACTGTCGATTATATAATTTGTTTAAAATGGCGTCCAGAATGCAATGCATGTTTAAGACGAAGAGGAAAATAAGCTTCTAAAAAAAAGTGTTAATAATCAGCACAGAAGAATAAAAAGGACTATTTAGATTCTTATGAATAAAAGCTGGAAAGGACACAATTATGTTTATTGGACATCACATACCAATTTGAGTATGTCTCGTGGCAGGAGACATGATTGCCATCATCACGTGAAATGGAAAAGAATTTCCAAGAATTACGTCAAGTTGAAAGATAGCAACAAGCCATTGATTTGCATAGGGCTTGGAACTAAAGTTTGTGCAGCTGTACTAGTGGTAAATAAAGTCTACGCATACTTTAGAAACTTTTCAGTTGAACATAATGTTTATCGTTGCTGAATCAAACTTTTATTTACGTTTTACAGTAGCATTTATTGATATTTTGTTACACTGGTCAATCTTAGGGAGAACAATTGACTGCCTTACTGAGACGGGACTCATCGGGGTTGGCAGGTCTGCGAAGAACAAGCTGCAGAGCCTCAGCCAGCGGGAAGACCAGATGGTACCTGGATTATTATTAGATGGTACCTGAATTATTTAGACCAGAGATTTTCATCAAATTTCATACCCATTACAAATGCAACTATTGATGAAAGCATGATAAAATTCAAAGGAAGACTCTCTCTTAGACAGTATCTCCCAGCAAAGCCAACAAAATGGGGGGGGGGAGTGAAACTATGGAATATGGCTGACATCTCAACTGGATACATGTACAGATTCCAGGTATACACCGGCAAAGAAGATGGGCAAGAAAAGGAGCTGGCTTACAGAGTGCTAATGGATCTCTGCTCACACATGTTTGGAAAAAATCTGACAGTCTATTTTGACAACTTTTACACAAGCACAGATTTATTGAGACTTGCTTACTAGAGGGGTGATGGCCTGTGGAACGGTCCGTAACAACAGGAAGGGGTTGCCAAAAGAGTTGCTGCCAAAACAGCTGAAACTGAAGAAACATGAATACAAGGTCGCACAGAAGGATGACCTTACATTTTATGTTTGGCAAGATACAAAAGCTGTTTGTGTCTTGCCAAATTTTCATGACCCAGCATCCCATGGCTTTGTAAACAGACGTTCTGGTATGGCTGTTCAGCAACAGGTTGAAGTTCCCAAAATGCTATCGGATTGCCAGCAGAACATGAAGGGAGTAGATCTCTGTGACCAGATGGTTGGGTACTATCTTCTTCATCACCGGTAAAAAAAATGGTGGTGTCAAATTTTCTTTAATCTAATGGAAACTTCGGCGCACAATGCGTATGTGATTGTGTGGGACACAAATCCAGAGAAAGTCAAAAGTATGTGGCCATCATTTCAGAGCTATTTAGTTGCATCTCTGGTTGGTGACACTAGAGCTGGAAAGGCCGCAGCACTTGTTCCAGAGCCTACCAGAGTAACAGTGCAACATACCACTGAAAAAATGTCTGACAGAAACAAAACCTGCCATGAATGTTCACTGGCCACTCAACCTGGAGAAAGAAGAGGGGTGAAAAAATTTTGTTGCAGGGAATGCAGTGTCCCTGTTCATACCGAATGCTAAGGCCAAAAAGTCTAAAATCAGAACACAAAATCGGATTCCGACCTCGGGAGAATTTTGGGTGGAAAAAACTCTGGTCTAAAAAATTAGGTTTTTCCCTCTGTGTTTTGTAGTGTAAATAGAACATCCAGCTTATCTGGTATCATTGTAAAGCTACATCTGTCTATACCACCCACTTCAGTGTATCATACATGACCCTGACGCTACAGAGCTCGGAAGTAGGCTGCTACCTCCTGCCGTGTAAACGCGGCGCCAGGGCTTAATGTGTTAAATTCTGAGAAATCACGTGTGTATAAATGCTTAAAAGCTGATGTTTAGACAACAACTGATGTAGAATTGGCAGTTTTAAAAATGAAGCATGTTTTTGCAATGTGATGTGGACATTTTTATTCACCATTAAAGTAATATTGTTATTAATGACATAGTGATGATGTGGACTTAAAAATTTGGAAATAAATTGTACTGATTAATTACCTGTATCTTACTGAAAGATTTTTAGGATTAATTTGTGACAAGTTTTCATGAGAAACTGCATGCTGAAGTACATGTTCTAGAATGTGAAGTAAACAAATTGTTCAGGTGTGTTGTTGTCCACTTTTAGTAAAATTATTACAACTTTTGAACTAACAGTGCTAGAAACTTCAAATTTGGACCAAAATACTAGAAATAGAATTATATTGTATTCACGTACTATTTTGAGCATTTCATTCATCTTCATGAACAGAAGATTCACTGAACATCATGGTAATTTTTTTTTTTTTTTTTTGTTCTTCTTTCAAGTCATATTTCAAAATACTGTTGTGAGCATGTATATTGGTAAATTATAACAAAACATATATCAATGTGGTGCAAATTTTATTGCCTTTCCAGAGATGCATAGTTTTATATACTTTAAAAAAGAAATAACAATGTTACAACATTTTTAGTAAACATGGGGAAGGTCATCACAGTTTCTGCTGCTGCTGCTGTATGATGCTCTGTTTTACCACAGTGTATTTAGAATTGCTTCTCAGGAATCAGGGGGCCCCCAAGTGGCCGAGTGGTCTAAAGTGCTCTCCGTTACGGATCACTGGCATCTCACCTCTGTCTGTGTGGGTTCGAGTCTCAGATTCGGCGAATGTGGATATGTGAGAAAGCTTGCCAGTATCTTCTCGTGGGTCGGTGGTTCTTTCTGGGGATTTCCCGGTTTCTTCCTCCACCATTAATACAGGCTGCCATGTATAGCCTGAAAAATGGCGTTAACCCCTACAACAACAACAACAACAACAGGAATCAGGCACTGCAGCTGAAATTGGTAAACAGGATAAAATGGGTTAATATTCTACGTGTGAGGTTTAACACGATTTCTTTATTTCTCTGAATTTTTTATTGTTGCTTTTTATTTTTTACCAGTCTATCCTACATTTGAATCTGTGGAAGCATCTGCTCTTTTATCTTGTGATGTCTTTCTATTAGTTCTTGTAAATCTTCACCAGCATTGTCAGTGTATTTGTCATGGTTACTGTTTCTGATTCTCCAATCTTTACGGCTTTTGAGTAGGTCTCCTTTGATATGCCCAGGGGAGTCAAGTTTTCTCACTGCTGCTGTTCATCATTTTCATTCTAGTTTGTATTTACAAAATGTCTTTTGTGTTGACTGTTTGGTTTGCTGATGGTTTTTTTTGTGAGGGGGGGTGCTATATGTTTGTTACTTTCCTTGCCTTACTTCTTGGGGTTTTCAATGACTCATTTCTTGCTGTTCTTTTCATTGCTGTTGTGATGCTTTGTTGCTTTTATGCTGCTTATGTGGTATTTTTATGAATTACATAGTGTTCTCCAATTTTTGTTTAACTTTTTGGCTTTGTTGTTTATTCTCTAACAAATTGTTCCGTTTTTTTTGTTTTGCTTCAGAAGTGTATTACTTTTTGATGATTGTGTTTCTGCATATACTTAATGATTAAGGTCCAAATGTCTATCGAGTTTCTTTTTCAGTTCATCTCTAACACTTTCCATCTCCTTTCCTAAGTACAGGGATCTTTTATGTTGCTCTCCTGCAAGTCTGTAGCATATATTAAGCTAATCTTTATCTAAACGATAGTCAATTGATTTATAAACTCTTCATTTCTGTTTCCGATGTAGTTTTAGTTTTACTTACAGACCTGATGGAATGATCACTTCTTCAGCACTTCTGATTAAAAAGTTGCCGTGAAGACCGTCATGTATAATATATATATATTGTTATGTATATGTAATTTAATTACTTGTGTGTTAGTTTTAAATTTTTATATATTTTTGTTTCATTATATTTTATTGTAAGGATGATTTTTTTTAAAACTAGATTTGACATTTTTCCCAGTAAATTCAGTCTTCTGTTTTGACTTAATTAGAACATAAGAGTCGCTTAAGCACTATTTTTAGCTCACCTTCGTTCGGAAGTTCGTAAACACTGAACAAAAATGATTGGTCATTATCATGGTCATGTTCGGCCCATGCATTGGCTATGTGTAAACAGCTTTATCTTTTATTCATTTCTAGCATGAGAATCTGATTTTTTAGATAGGCTATTCTAGGCTACATGCATTTTGGCAAATATTTTATTGCGCTGTTCAAATTATTGATCACATAAACCCATCATCGTGAGCCATCATGTGGTCTAATATCATGGGTTAAAACAGACATGTTTTAGTAGACCCCTTTAGTTGTGAATAATACCTTGAGGCTGAAAGCTGTTTTGAGTTGTTGCCGTTTGGGTTGATTTTTTATTTAAAATAATTTATTCACCCTGGGAAATACTTTTCTTCATCAAAATTCTTGGACAAACACATTTATTGGAAATTTATTCTGGATTTCTAAATTGGAACATCATAAGTTGTGATTCAATGAGGAATTGTTAAATTTCATACAAAGATTTCATCTGATGTCATCTTCCACCATCTTGGAACTTCGTCGAGATTCGAACCTGGATTCAATTAGAACTGTTTAGTGATAGGACTTATATTTTTCAATTCTAGGATTACTTTTTGGATTATATTCACAAACTGTAAGTCCTTTTTCAATTTTTAACGTGTTTTCTAGGGAAATAAATTATTCTGTTTAAATATACAAAGCTTGTTGGCTTTCACTCTTTTCTTTTGTTACTTTTGTACGAGCCTATATGTAACAGTATGTATATATATATATATATATATATATATATATATATATATATTGTGTATAATGACATAAGTGTAATTAAACTGTTTAAAAGCTTAGAGTTTACTACAAGAAGTTATCGAACATGTGCTGTAATGGCACCCATCCTGTAGCGATATGTGTGTATGTGTGTGTTTGTGTGTGTGTATATATATATATATATATATATATATATATATATATATATATATCGCTATATGTTGGGTGCCGTTACTTGCATTGCATGTTCGATTCCTGTTATATAATTCATTTTTCTATGTTACTTTGTCATTAGATCGTAATGCCTTCATTGTGCATACTTTTTTCCAATCAAGATCCAAGCATCAAAGTACCACATTAGCAGCTGGCAAAAGAATGTGATATTGTAAATCTGACGTAAGGCAATAGATTATTAACCATTATATACTTTGTTTTGTTTTTAAATTATATCAACAGGACTCGTTAAATGACTACAAAGACCGGATGAAGAAGATTCTTCAGAAATCAGTTAACACTAAGGATGAATTATCAAAGGCCCATAACGACTGTTGTCTCAAAGCTTTGGAACATTTTATATCCATGTCCATGCTGGATGAAAAACAGAAATACCAATACCAATTAGGGGTAACATTTCTTGCATTCTTAATTTTATCATTGTAATTGTATTATGCAATAATCCCACAGAAAAGTATTGCCTGTCTTATTATGTACATGTTTCATGTCCATGCATGCATTGCAATGCAGATTACATTACCATCAGGAAGCTAACATTACATACTTTAATTACACTTTCATATCTGTTTAATCACAGGTCAGACAATCAGTTAATCTTTATTGGTAAGTCTCCGATGTATGGCGCGAATCGATCAGAACATTGCAATGGTATGTCTGAAAGTTTTCACTTGCTTCACCTTTCCACTTCTCCAAGAAGTTGTATTATGTAATTTGACATAAACTAAACTAAGTAAACTTAAGTCTATTTTAGAGTCTCAAAGCATTATAAAGATATACTGAAACAATGACAAAATGAAAACAAAGGATAGTGTCCGTTACCATTGCTTTAAGATGAACAGTTTTAAAAATATGCATACAAGCAAACAGGTCGTGGTGTCGGTTGTTGTGGAATCACTTGCCAGTAAATATTTCATTCACAGTTAAAATCTTGACAGTGTGCATGGTAAAATAACACAAGTCCAGACCTTTAAGCCTGAAAACTCCGAAAAAATGGTTTTTCTCCTAACTTTGTGGTAGCTGATATGGTATCATTATGAATTAACTTTAAACAATTCCACAAGCATTTCCTTTATGTTTTTAATTAAAACAATATCTAATTCGTTATCTTGTTTTAGAAACAAACTGTCTCGTGTCTTTCCTCGTTCTGTCGCACTGTAGCTTCCGAGACCAGACACTGAATAGGGGTCTTTGGTAAAGAATACGGACGTGCAAAATGCCTTTATTGAGATTATCAAATTCAATCACCAAAGAGAACCTAACTATAAGTTTGTGTCTTGCAGATAGCTACTCTTTAGTTTGGCTAAACAATTAAGATATATGCTGGTATTAGTACCAGAAGAAGTGTAATTTGCAACGAACGTATGTTTATAAAAAAATCAAGCTGATCTTAAATCCTTAATAATGAAAGCACTAGATTTAAAATACAAGACAGTTTTGTAAAAAACCAGATTACGGGTATACATGTCCATAAACTGAAATGACACCTTGACAGCATTCAGTATCTCGAGCCACTACCAGCAATGAGGAGGATGATTAGAAAGACGGGCATGGTTTCAATCATATTGTATCCACTGATGACATGTTTGTTGTGCGATAGAATCCCAAATATTGTCACTATCGGCCAATAGCATAAGAATATTAACCACTTCTACATTTGGCAGAACAAATTGCAATCAAGTCAATGGATATAAATGTTCATGGCTTATTATAGTAAATTCAGAGTAGCGTGCTAATATTTACTAAGGAAAAAATCTGCTTTAGATTAATGTTTCTTACATTCTGAATTGCCCGTGTTACTATCATGTATCTAAAGAACATAAACAAAGAATTGGAGAGTTGTGTTTCAATATTTACTAAAAAACCCTCTCCTAATTAATTTTTCTTATATTCTGAATCATATGTATCCATCTTGTATATAAACAACATAAAGAATGGAGGGGGTCTTTTGTTGCAGTGAGTCTTCCGCAAGCACATACACGAAGAATTCCACGTTTAAGTTTCTTGCGCTCGCGGCAGAACCTTCTAATCATGGGTTTAAGTTATTTACAAATTTTTACACTCGACAACCTAACATAATCAATTTTGTACCACCATCCAGCTATTAGTACAAGGGCCTCATCTTGATCCTGATCAGTCTTTCACCAAGGTGGAACAACACCATGAGCCATGCGCCATCTGATATAAAGCATGCTGTCGTGTTGATGTATCGTCACCATTGTGGCGAGGATTGCATTGTATGGTTCTTTGACCAGCTTGTGTGAGAATAACATTGCATCATCGACACTAGAAAAAATCTAGCACCTGTGATTCTACTCACACCACAACAACTGTGGCAACACAGTCAGCGGATTGATTTCATATTTGTGAAGATTATTTAAACCACATGATAAAAAAGTCAGATGCCATTGTTCCATCACTGGATGTTATACAGTTTACTTATATCTATATCAGTAGCTTGTTTGATAAGAAACTTGATTAATTATATGCTGTATGATATTAAGTGTGAATATTGCAGGAGAAGATCGGACAAAAGTACAAAGAGATTTGCAGTGAGTGGGAACGAGACCATAGAAGAAGTGAATACGAGGTACGTCTGTTATTAAAAATGTACTTAGTGAACATATTTAAGCTATGAAGCACATATAATATATACTGTCAAAGAGTATTCAAATGACATTGACCAGTAATGTAATGCATTTATAGTAGAGTATGAATCAATAGCGTATGCATTGGGCATCTAGAGGGTACTTTCTTCCAAACAAATTTAAAATATGTTATATTGTTCTCCAGGTAATAACTACGAAGGGAAATAATAGATTATTGTGGATTAAAATTATTTATTTCTTAGATTGTATTTTTGCAATCCCTGTACTTACTTAAACATAGGCACTAAATATGTATCCCTATGAAGTTGGATTATGTGTGGATAGCAGTTGTCCTCATCTCCACTACCAATAATGTGTTCACACTCCAAAATGCATTAAATCCGCCATTGGTCTTAAAGTTAATTACATAAATTGATGGTACTGCAGATTCATTTTGAAAGCCTCTTTCAAAGCTAAGGCTGTGAAACTTGGTACAAGAAATAGGTAAAAACGTCCTAATGAACCAAGAGGTTCTTTGTATGTATATTAATATTTCTGTGTGTGTGATTTTGTGAAGTTAGATTTTGTGACAGAATCTTTGTAGGTATTCTACCTTTCTAGCATTTGTATTGATGATTTACTCTCTACTGCAAGCCCATGTGATACTAACATTGGATTTAATTGTGTGCACAAACTGTGCAAAAGTATCCACATTAATATGAACCAATATAAGGTGATTTTCTAATGTCTTCTTTATATGTTTGTAATATCTTAGTAACTTCACAATATGCGCAGATATTGTTAATATTAAAACTTAATATAGTTCTTATAATCGGCCTGTCCATCATATATTTTACATACAATAGCTGTTTATAAAAGTGAAAAAAAGTATTCTTTCTTAATTAAATTGTTTCACAACTGCTTGAATTAATCTCCCTAACAAAGAGTTGAAAACCTTCCAGTGAGTTTCTGAAGTATTTCAGGACATGAATTTTCAGTATATATATATATTAAATGGATTCACTCTCCCTCTTCTTCAAACTGCAACTTTAATTTTACATTACCACACTCTGTGTGACTCATACATGACCAAATAGCAATTTGTACAAAGAACTTAGGTTGCAACTAAGGAATTTTGCAAGTTCCTTTTTATAATTTTTAATTATCTTCTGAATACTTTTTCGTAATAGAAATTGGTTCCTATGAGGTTAGAAGGTATATTTTGTATACACTGTTATGTGTATATGCTCTTAAAATAAGTAACAAAAAAGATTGAAAAGCATCAAGCTTTGTAAAGTTCAGGAAATAATGTATTTTCATAGAATACAAAATGAAAACAAGCGTAAAAGGAACTTTTAGTATTACTAATTAAATCGCAAAATAATCCCAGAATTAAAAACACCAGTCCTAAATGTAGAAGTTCTGAATAAACTTATGGGGAAAAATAAATTACGTCCAATGCTGCAGGTGTTGATATGCCTGTGATGGCTTGTAAAGTAATAACGTTACAGTATTCTTTTGTTGTATCTCAATAATACAATCCGATAATATATCCTTTCATTTGTACTTTGCTATAAATTCAAGACTTCTTTTCCAAGAATACTAATTTAGAGCACTTTATATTTCCAGGGAAGAATATTTTGCACTAACTTCACCAAAAGCAAAATACTGCACAACAATGACACAACTTGAATCTGCCCGATGTTAACGCAAGAATGAACAATTGTTTCCAGTGACAAGATTATATAGTCCTCTACTTGACCTGAGGTCACTGTTAACATTTTAAAAAAATACCTAATGGCAAATAACCCTCTAGAAAGCTCTTAAGGTTTACAAATGAAAAGTTATTATTAGATAGTTTGTTAATAAAATGATAATACATAACCTCGGCAATGTCAGGTACACCAGGTAAATTGTAGGGAACTTTAGTAACCTAGACAGAGATCCAAATACAGACATTTACTTATATTAATAGCGATCCTGCTTTTAATCCATACACATATATAACATTTTAGCTTTAGATTAGTTGTTCACAGAATTTTCATGAATCAGTAACTCGGGTAAAGTGGAAACTAAGCATGATTTTGGAAAAGGTTAAGTCCAGCATACAATGTGCATCTGTAATAAATATTTGTAACAAAGTGTGAGAATGCATCAGTGTTTTTCAGTGATGCATTTGAACTGAGTAACAACCATAATCAACAAACCAAGAAATGAAATTATTCACACCTCTCAGGCAGAAGTACAGTGTATAATCATAATCTGCCGAAAGATTTTTCAATCTTTAAATTTGCCAGATTTTTTTTCCAACCATACTGATTCAGTGGACATAATCACCAGAATGGACAGAAACAGATCAGAACAGATATAACCAGAAGGTTAAAATCGATTTGAGTAGCTAAATTCATGTGGTTTAGTTAACTGTACATCCTTTATTGTCTTCCCTTTGATGTAATTTCTTACTGAAGCTGAGAAAATGATGTTGCACACATCAAAAAGAGGCACACTTCTACTCATTATTGTTGTTATTATACTTCTCCATTCCAGCCTGTTCTTATGATCTTGTCCTCCCACATACTGTTTGTCATGTTTGTGATATGTATGTAAATTTGTCACTTACTATTCCTACTACTATACTAATTGTTTGTGAATATGCATATCAATGTGAAATGCAATGGGGAGACTAAATCCAAGATAGAAAACCTCTACATTTCTGGATGTATTCTGCTTGGATTCCATGTTTCTGTACAAAACTCAAGAGTTCAAGACTCTTTGTACCAATTCAGTTCCCATTGTAAACCTGTGCAAACACGATGATATTAAAATTCAGTAACTTAAAATTTCGAGTGCTCATGATGAATTTGTATCAGTAGAGACACATCTATGACGACAGCTTTTGTGAAAAGAAAACCATAACAGCTGCACCATTTTCTGGATCTACACAAATTTGAAATGTGTGCTTTCAGTGCTACACCAGAGTCAGGTGCTGGTTTCAGTAATGAGTCTTCCAAACTTGGGTTTGTAAAGGGATGGAAATTATGTTAATAAAACAATGTCCCTGACTTTTTTCAGTTACAAGTATGACAAGCTCTCAAAAGATTCTGTTTACTAAAATCTGACTTTCATTATCAACCAATCAGGGAGAGTCAACCATGTATACTCTGTTTTATCATCACTGATTTATAGCATGGTTCTCGTTCTTTCATATCTGTAGTAATGCAAGCCCTTCAACAACTCTCAATGGTTGTATGCCGTTTTCGACCATGCTGACTGGACACACTGTAAGATAATGTTCAAGTAACAGAAATACCCTGGGATAACCAGATCAATAAACTCAAATAAAATGGTCAAGTTATCTCCCCTGCAGGGATGCTGCCAGGATTTCAGGATTTAATCTAAGTTTTGTGTGTGTGTGATCTCCAATGAGGAAGTGGTGGCGGGAGGAATAGCCATTGTTAACTATCTCCCTAACACTTAAATATCTGTCACTCTTTCTTACTGTTCCACTCTGTTAAGGCTCTACTGAAATCAAAATACTCAAAGAGATGTCATCTCCTGTTGTATATCGATTATTACTGTGATGTCATTGGGCATGGTCAGGTGGTTGTGGTGGGGTCTTGGTGAGGATGGCAGAAAGACCATAGGCTTACTCCATATTTGACAGCTAATTACGATGTTGTCAAAAGAATTAGACGTTTTTCTAACAATTCGGTTGGACTCTGATTATATACTTGATTTCATAGTCAATGAACAGGTTCTGAAATTGATGTGTTTATTTTGGAGCCATGTTCCTCCGTCACATTCAAGATCTAAATATACCAAAGGTGAAATTAGAACAGTTGCATTCTAAATTACTATCATGGCAACTTTAAATGCTATTTAATGTGAGACTTTAATGCCAGAACTCATAGCTTCAGTGATTTTTGGGTTAAAAAATGAAATTCTTCTCAAACAACTCAGTTTGGTGCAGATTATATTGTTTTTTAATGATACTGAGAAGTCTTGATGTGTAAAATTTGCACAAGAAATGAACAACATCAGATCAGGAAATTAATACCACTTGGGAAAAACTGATAGGAATATGCAGAAATAATGACAGTATTATTTAAGTGGTTACAATATGAGTACTGGTTCTATAACTTGCAAAATACATCTCGTACAACTATTCTGTTGTTTCTAACAACACTCTGTAATATGGTAAAAATTTTTGCACACATGAAGTGGACCCACTTTTTACTTTAGTCCCTTGCTAATTAATAGTTTTAGATTTTACAACAAACCCAAGCACATTTTACCTTTGACAATAATACATGATCACAAATATTTAGATTGTGAGAAAATAGAAGTTACAATTTTATTAAAAGTATTGGTACCAGTAAAACTAAAGGAAATGGTAAAAAAAGAATCAGGATGAACAGATTATAGTAAAGAATCGATATATATCAGAATGATGTCAAGTATTTTTTCATCAATTTCATCATTAGTTAATGACACTGCTTCAAAATGTTGTGTACTTGGTAATAGTAATCCAATTTGTAATACAAATACCAAATGATGGTTTGGAACTAAGTGCCAGAAGGTCTGCAGAAAATATCAACATCCTCAAAATATACATAGGAATAACTAGACACAAACAGGACAAATTTTATCCATCTTGCTTTGAGTTTATACATTTCAGTCAGTTTTTTATGTTTAATGTCATTCAATTTTTGCACATAGAGAGCATGTACTTAATTTGGTAATGCATCTGCATGATATGAAAGTTAGTCTCATTTTTCTTTTGTTGCCATAGTGGTTCTGCCAACTAGAGATCTACACACCCTTAATTATGTTGTATGGGGATTCTCTGATGTTCCCTACAAGCATTAATATGATCCTCTTCCTCTGTGTACAAATATTATTCTTTGCTGAGAACTCCCTTTCATTGTCTGCAGTCTGGAATCCATATGCATAACTAGCTTGAACAAGTTACTGTTCTTTATGGTTGTGCAATTTTCAGCCTCTCACAGGTATGGCCCCATGGGTATTCTGTTTTTGATGTCTCTGTTCCAAAAAAGAAAAGTTTTCACTAACATGAACTCTGCCAAAGACTCACTTCCTTGAATCAGTGCTTTGCTGCCTCTTATGCCAGATTTGTTTCTCTTCCATAATGCTGTATTCGGGTTTTAAGTCCAACATTCCCATAGTCTGCTTGTTCAGACATGGGTAACTTGAATAAATATAACTGGCATCCTGTCCATTCAACACATACATCGGACTCACACTCAACATCAATTTTGGACTCAAAAATCACACACTGGTATTTCCAGTGACATTTTCCCAATGTCCAACAGACTGATATACATGAAATTCATTGTCATCATAGCTATCACCCGTCAGTATTTGCCGACTGAAAATGTCGTCTCACGACAAACCCTGTTGTGATTCAGCCATTTTGATTTCCTGTATGGCCCTTATGTGAAACACGCATTTGTAAAACTTCCATGATGAAAGTATGGTTAAAACTGCCAAATAATGCTCGTTCCAGGGCCCAATGAACCAAACAAATTTTGTTTAACAGCCGTTAATGTCGAACCGAAGTATCCAGCTATTTTAAGGTTTGCCTTCCTGAATCTGGATGTCGCATCAAACGCTGCGATACTGCTACTGGCAGCGCAAATTACGTCGTGAAAAAGGACTTTTAAAAGTTAAAAGTTGAATCAAAATTGCATACTGTGCAAGCACATTTTATATCAGCGATGTTGACATAATTTGCGGGACGCATGTCACTGTTTTAAAAGTACGTGAATTTGTACAAATTAGGTGCACTTACGTGTACTGGCATCATTTTCTGACCCAATGTTTTATTCACATAAGACCGCTAGGAGGGGGTTAGATGCGATTTTAAATATATATTCGTTTTTTTTTTTTCTGACAACTCCACCAGCGATTTCTCATTTTGTTAACACAGCCCACAACAGAAGTGATTTTCCAAATCAACCTTCCACTGTCAGAATCAAAATAGTTTGAAACACAACCTCCTACAGAAGTTTTTATGAAGTGCTGTCCCCGGGGGGGGGGGGGGATATATGTTTTACTGGAACAGCCCTTATGTAAGGAGTGATAATAATCTTTTTTAATACTTGAACTGAAGGGAGTTACAAGAAGACTGGTTCAGTAATGGTGAATATGATATATTCTATTTTGCACTCAACTTTATAACATTACATTTTTATTGATAAAATGTAATTGGGGAACACACTAAAGGACATTTAAATGTTTGCAATATCACTCCACCCCCACCCACTTACACATACTCACAAATCACGATATTTTAATAAAAGTTACGAATTTGAGATGGCTTCTATGCAAATGGAAAATATTTAAGATCACTTTTCTGATGAGAAAATATTTAATGGCACTTTCCTGATTGAAAATATCTATGCCTGTTGTACTCGCTGTTTCTCTTTTTGGAATCAAACATAATGATAATAATCAAATATAATATTATGAATATGTATTATATACTTAAGTGAGTCATACAGTGACTTACTGGTGAACTAATGTTCATGTTTTGTTTTGTTTTTTTTGTTTTTTTTTTTCATTCATGTATTTTCATATGTGAAAAATTTCTCTTTATACTTTCATATATAAACTTGTAACATTTTCCATTTTGCCATGCTATGCTCAGATATGTGTGCCTTCATTTTTCTTTTCTTTTTACTGCAGTACTTTATGTGCTGCAGCAAATAAATAGAAACTGCCTTACATTTCAGACACGGAAATCAACCTTTGATAAAGAAATTTGACCAGATGCCCTTCGTGCGTCTCTAAAGTTATTTTGCCTTACTTTCATGAACACAATGACAAAACCACTGTGATGCATTGCTGAATCTGACTTGCATTTCTTTTAGATAGGGTCAAGTAATTTACAGTATGACATACATGTATTTTAATGCGACTAATTAGGTCAACCCAATCCTACCTCTGTCTTAAGGCACCTATTTTTATATGATCAGCCTATGAAAGTCGGGAGAGTATATGAAAAATGGTGTGAGGTGATTGTGCTATGCCAAAAGAGTTTAATCGTATAAACTTCGATTCTGTAACAATTTTGGTATATGATAAAGAGTAAATTGTCCTTTTATGTTAATAATTCATCTTTAAAATATGGCCCAATGAATGTCCCTGGATGGGTAAGACTAGACCAGCTGCTTCATATGATCCAATGGATTATGACTTTTTTTGCTAGAATGGAGGTCAAGAAAAGAGAAAAAAACAGTTAGACGCCGAATCAGAGAGTTTACAACAACAGTATTCTAGCATTTTGAAAAAGAAGCTAATAGAAGAGAAAGAGAACAGTATTAAAGAAAAAGAAAGAAAGCTTCATCAAAGAAAAAACGAATGCGAAATGCTATGTGACAAAGACATGGTTCTGCTGGAACAGCAAGATAAAATGAAGCGAGAAATTAACCAAGAGAAAATTGAACTCCAACAAATAAACAAAGTAGGTTGTTGCTCTCTCTTTTTCTGTCTGTCTGTCTGTCTGTCTGTCTCTCTCTATATATATATCTATATATATTTCATAAAAAAGACTCAGAATTATCATCCAGTCTTAAAAATACTGCAAGCTCTTATTAGAGCATGAAGTAAAAATTAATTATGTTTAGCTTTTTGTATCTCCATATCTAGGCCAACGGCAGGACAACATAGCGTGAAATTTCAGTTTTGGATGGGACAAACTGTAACCATTTAATTGCAATTTGTATTGATCAATTTTTCCTTAAGAATGCCATATTAAGAATTGAATATCTGTATTACTTTGATTGAAAAAAAAAAAAAAAAAAAAAAAGAAGTCCTTTGTCTTAGCTTTCTTAAGAGTTCATAACACAGTGAGTATGAATGTATGCAATCTTAGGGAAAGTGACTGGGAAATGATCAATTTTTCAATATTCGATTGTGATTACCAGCTATTCAGGGACGTTAGAACAGATCAACATTGACAGACTAGAGATAATTGTTATGGGAAAATTACAGAAATAATATAATGAATAAGAAATATCAATTAATTACAGCCAAGCATTTATTCATTGTAAAACATGCAAATGCACAATTTCTCTTTCTAAGCAAGTTTTCAGTAAATGCTTTCCTAAACTTTAATCCGTATTCTTTGAATTTAGGGTATCAATGATTGTTTTCGTTATCTTCATATATGTATATAACATTCAGTAATACTCATTACTTGCTAACCTCGACTTTCGGTTACCGGAATTTTCCTCTTTCTCTCGGGGCCACAAGTGGCAGAGTGGTCTAAAGCGCTCACCATTATGGATCATTGCCATCTCACCTCTGTCTGCTTGGGTTCAAGTCTCAGGTTTATCCAGTGTGGGTATGGGAGAAAGCTTGCCAGTAGCTTCTCATGGGTTGGTGGTTCTTTCTGGGGTTTTCCTGGGTTCTTCTTCCACCATTTATACTGGCCGCCATGTGTAGCCTAACTTGTGCTGAAAAAATGGCGTTAAACCCTACAACAACAACAACAACAACAACAACTCTCTTTCTCTCTCTCTCTCTTATATATATATATATATATATATATATATATATATATATATATATATATATATATAATGAAATAATAACCTTTGTTTACGGGCATGATCAAGTAATTAAAATGTGGTCTACTGTCAATAACAGTCAGTATCAAAGCTGTTTTCAAAATTCTATCATTGGGAGCTTTCAAGCTCATTGACATGACCAAATGTTTACAATTCAACGGTAGTGTAACCTGCATCATTGTTATTAATATTATCAGTAGTAATAGTAGTACTTTATGTGATAGATCAGTATTTATAGTAACAAAAATGAAAGAAAATATTTATGTGTAGGTCATAAACTAATGCTTCACAAACATATTGACATGACTGCATTTTAAAAGTTAATTTTCCTTTTGGACCAAATCCACCAAGATATCTCAGTTGTAGACTCTAACGTTCTTACGTATGCGTTGTATGATACCCCACACCATGTTTTACTCACTTGGTAGAATCTCGACGGATTCTACTGCATACGTGGTTATGTTGATATGGATGGCGATATTCTTGACAATAATGACTTGGAAATTTCCTTCATGTATGTTTGTATGCCTGAATAGATATGACTGAATATATGTGTGCAAGTATGGGTGTATGCTTGGATGTGCCATCTAAAGTTCGAGATGTTGTTGTTGTTGTTGTTGGCTTAACGCCATTTTTCAGCACACGATAGGCTATACATGGCGGCCAGTATTAATGGTGGAGGAAGAAACCGGGAAGTCCCCGGAAAGAACCACCGACCCACGAGAAGCTACTGGCAAGTTCGCTCACATATCTAAAGTTCGAGATGTATATACTTAATTATTAATGCAAAACGAAATAAATTGGTCACAGGGAATACTTGGTAGGCAGCTATGTATGGGATAAATCATTCATTTTTGTCTAAAAATGGTAGTTTGTATTACCGGTAGCTTTCTTTTATAGATTCATCTGGATGTCTGAGTTAGATTTTTACATGTCATAAAATCAAGACATGATACAAGCAAAACCGAGTTTTACAGTAATAGAAAAATATTTATGAACAAATTTTGACATCATTAGATGACATATGATTCACCTGTATGAGTCATATGTTTAGTAGATATATTCTTAGAAGATGATTATTTTAAAATTGTTCACCCACAGCGTTCTTTTACATGAAACGGCCTACATCCCGTATACTTGGTGACCTTATTATGAATTCATTTCCACACATGCTAGTTCAGCGACAGTTGAATGGATTGCACTAACATCTACATTTGATAATTGGAAGTATTTAATTACAAATTTATTTCATTCCTTTTGTCACGCAAAAATATTTGTCACTTATTTTCTGTTTTAGTTTGATATTTCCATTATTTGACTTAGTGGTATATTTTCTGTAATGTGATGGAGCGACATTTTATTTGAATGTTTTAGTAAAGCAGATTATTTTAGATAACACTATACATCTGTTTTGACATATTTAAATATTGACTCGGGTGCTGTTATACTGATTTTCCGCTTAAATAATGAATGGATGTTAGTCATGCACTAATGTCTGAAATGGCTCTTTCTTTACTCCGATTGGCTTAAATATACATACTGTCCAAAGCAGGACAAGCTCATTCGGCTGTTAAGGTATGTTCTGAATCAGCTTAGTTTGGGGGTGGGGTAAAGGAAAGAAATAACCCACCAAACTAAATCCTCAGAAAGTTTATCTAATTCGCACATCATAAAGCTACTAAATGCAAGTTAAACTGTATTTTCAAATCCACCATCACTACTTCCTCTATTAGTGAATAGTAATATTTATCTTTTAGCCTTCATCTGCCAAGAAGTATTATTTGTCTTCAATTGCACAAACTAATATGAACTGATTCCACTTGTATGGTCTTTCTTATTGGGTACGATCACATGACAAATTACCTCATATACATGTGTTGTGTAATTGCAAAATGCTTCCTCATTTAAACTATTCTTTTTCTTCACCTTTACAGGGTGAATCTTCATTCGTGAAATTTCTACGTGTAACTGCATCCACACTGACTGGAGCTCTTACAGGGGCTGCGGGAGCTTCAGCAATAAGTCTAACAACAGCAAATCCATTTATTATTTCATGCGTGGCTGTAGTGGGGGCTGTGGCTGGTGGTGTCAAAGGATTGGCTGATGGATTGGCTGAAAACTAGCTTTTCTTTTCAATAAGAAACTTTTCAGACAGAAAATCTGAGATCAAAACATGTCTTTGCACTTTTACTTCATTCTGATAACATTTTAAGAAGACCTAAAATTATCAGGATGAAGATACACTCAGAGATTGTAGGCCATTCCCACAGAATACTAGTGGATGGCTCATTTCAAGAAGAAAGAATGTGACTATATATATGCATACACTGGTATACTTTTCTATCTTTTAAAATTTAACAATAATAAATCTTTGTTTCTTTGTAAATTGTGAAAGTTTATTATCCATATTATCGCCGTGGTGTTTTTCATTTATATACTAGTGGTAGGAAAATCTCTGAACAAATACCATATATTCTTTGCAAGATATTACAAATTTATTTTGGATAATGTCGTTTTCTCTATGGGTGACAGTTTGTACTTAGATTCAATAGAGACCACTCTATTTATTTTGGGATATCTCTAATTGAATAAGAGACCTCTACCATTTAATTGGATTGTTCCATATACCATGTATCGATGTCTCTAATTCAATTAAATACCTCTCTAATTCAGTTAAAGACCACATATTTTGTTTCATTTGTAGACCTCTATAATCGAATTGCAGATATCTGTAATAGAATTAGAGATCTCTCTAATTAAATCGCATAGCTCCAAAATGTTCTTTAATTGCAAGTGTGCGCCGTACATTGTTTTGAATTATATGGCCAAAAAAAGTAGTGTAGTATGAGGCGTCCATTTATCATAAAAGCTGTATTTGCCATCCGGTCCCAAACTTTAAGGCTGAACCGAAGTTGCCCATGTTTCATGAAACATCTCATAATTTCTTAACAAAGTACACATTTTTTATTTTTCTTATTGCTCTGTTCGTAAAAATAATTATTTCACAGTAAAAATTTAGCAGGCACCAGGGATCAACTGCAACATAATTTATTGTAAAATGTGTTAAAAAGGGATTGGGCATACGATTTAAGAACTTAATTGCCCACTGTCTATGTTTTACAAATATTTGAACATATTTGTACATGACAATTGTGTCGCAAAAGCTAATAATGATACACAGATATTTAAGTAATTGGATTCGTCCAGTATAATTTATATGTATATATATGTATGTGTGTGTGTATGTGTATATATATATATATATATATATATATATATATATATAATGGCTGTCAGAATAAAAAAGGAATTGCTTCCTTGTCCTTTTTAAAGGAATTTTAAACTTCACACACATAATATCAAGTTTAACAAGATTTAATGGTCAACAGTAGTATCGGATAAAGTCACTGGAACTAATAAAATCAAGAATAGCCAAAAAGCCTACTTTAAAGCTACTCAAGTATAGCCAGGAACGAGTTGATAGAAAAATACTTAAGATTAATGCTATATTCTACTGTTAGATTTGATCAGGAGCATACAACCTTTCTTGGCCCAGGGCCAGATTGTATTTTCTAAGAATGTGCTAGGGCCGCAAAACACGATGCTTTAATATAATTACTGTTCATGGGCCAGAATTCTGTGTTGTTTTAATTTGCCCTGAGGGCCGGACAGAACACATTCGTGGGCCGGATCCGGCCTGCAGGCCGTGGTTGTGAACCCCTGGATTAGATATATCGTTTAGGGGAAAGCTTGATGCAAATGAAAGATAAAGAATTTTTTTTCTTGCATATATATATATATATATATATATAATGGCTGTCAGAATAAAAAAGGAATTGCTTGCTTGTCCTTTTTAAAGGAATTTTAAACTTTGTACACACAATATCAAGTTTAATAAGAAGAAGCACAAGAAGTTGTAAAGTGAATCATGTTGTACTAGTAAATGTACTAGTAACAATACTACATGGTTAATTCCCAAATGTATGTATTAACAATACCCTATTTCCCAGCACTGTTTTATGATTTCTAAAACCTGATCTAGTAACAATACTACATAGACCTCCACCAAACTCACATAGTAACAATACCCTATTTCTATGCACTGATTTCTTTTCTTCAAAATCTGGTGTAGTAACAATACTACTTGTTTAATTCCCAAACTCATGTAGTAACAATACCCTATTTCCCAGCCTTGATGTTGTGATCTCAAAAACCTGATCTAGTAACAATACTACATAGCTCTCCACCAAACCCATGTAGTAACAATACCCTATTTCTAGGCACTGATTTGTTTTCTTCAAAATCTGTAGTAACAGTACTACATATCTTTCCACCAAACCCATGTAGTAACAATACCCTGTTTCTAGGCACTGATTTTGTGATCTTCACAGCCTGAAGTAGTAACAATACTACATAGCTCTCCAACAAACCCATGTAGTAACAATATCCTACTTCTAGGTACTGATCTTGTGATCTCTAAATCCTGATGTAGTAACAATACTACATAGCTCTCTGGCAAACCCATGTAGTAATAATACTCTAAGTACTGATTTTGTGATCTCCTAAGCCTGATGTAGTAACAATACCACATAGCTATTCCCAAAACCCATGTAGTAATAGTACCCTATTTCCAGGCACTCATTTTGTAATCTTCAAAGCCTGATGTAGTAACAATACTACATTGTTAATCACCAAATTTGTGTAGTAACAGTACTTTATTTCTAGGTGACAGTGTAAAACTGATTGTCTTTATCTCCAAAACTTGATGTAGCCACAATACCACATTGTTCATCACGAAACCCATGTAGTGACATTACCCTGTTTCCATTTAGCAGCGTAACAATGACTTATGAGATTTGCAAAACCTGGTGTAGTAAAAATACTACATTGTTAATCCCAAAGCACATGTAACAACATTACCGTATTTCCATGGTAACAGTGTAACATTGATTTAGTCGTTTAAAATATCTGATGTAAGATTACTAGAACTATGTCTCACACTGCCTCCAGAATATTAAAGAAAATTCTGTGTTGTTACTCATATAGGACTTGAACTTTGTGTTTAATATTACTTGTAAATGCTTTTTACATACTAATATTACTTTACTGATTATCAACTGTACTACCTTCCCAAGTTGAGACTGCCTGTGATAGTAATAATTGTGTGTGTGTGTGTGTGTGTGTGTGTGTGTGATTTATATTTTTAACGTAGCTTTAACAATTTTTCAGTCATATTGCTACGATGTCTGTAGTGTGGCAGTTTATAGTGATGTCTAGCACTGGGGCATCATGCCACAGACATGTAGCATGATGTCCCACCCAGTCACATTATCCTGACACCAGGCCAACCAGACCTAACACTAACCTCTTAATGCTGAGCGCCAAACGAGGCAGCTGTTAGTACCATTTTTATAAGTCTTTGGTATGACTCAGCCGGGGCATCGAACCCACGACCTCCTGCATCTGAGGCCGGATGCTCTAACCACTGGGCCACCGGAGTGGTGTAGTAATAATAGAATCCATCATATGCCTCTGTGTACACTATGAAAATTCCACCCTTGGCTCAGAATTTTAAGTCGTACACAAGGCTGTGCTGAGTGTTTGATGCAGATTTGTATTCTCAAGGGGGAAATTTCTATCCTACACCGAAGTACAATGACTGATTATTTTGTGACATTTTTTAATGAAAAACATGAGTTCATGTCGAAAAGGCATGCTGTGAATATTGTAGCAACGTTAATGTTGCAGAAGAAGCATTGAAAATTTCCTTACCTTATGATGGAGCTTAAAAAGTTGGATTTACGCGGAAATATTCAGACTGTGTAGACTTTCAGCGATCCTCTGTTTAGCTTTCAAGGAACACAAACACAGTAGTTAAAATTTGCTAATGTCAATACATTGTGTCTGAATTGTGTACGACATAGCATGTGCAATTATACACATATGAAGAGGTCACAAAATAAGTCCACTTTTATTGATATGATTAATCAAGATGGATAAAAATAATGACATAGTTCTCATTCAACTTTGAGGTACAATCGATTTACCCTTCAGAAAAATACAGCAAGAATATAAATTTTATCAACAAAACAACAATTACAACAGCAGCTTTTGCAATTCAAAATTAGACTATAAAAACTGTTCATGTTGCTAGATAAATCAGCTCGAAACGTGTTTGTGGAACACAACTTAAACCATTGTTTGATTAGTATGTTTTTAATATGTTGCAATTAATGCTTGTCTTGATTATTGGAAAAATATGTTCAAGTGATGATGCAAATCAGGACATGTTTGATATTTTGTGTGCTCCCAGTAAATGTGTATATGAATGTGATAATATCATTATATTGCCAAGTTGGAGTCCATCAGGTGTTTTCGACTTTGTTAGGATACATGCAATTTGAAATTAGAATACTTTCTTCAAGCTGAGATGAACTGAGCATAGATTTACATAAGTTGGGATCAGCACAGAAAATATGTGCTAATGCTGGGATTAGTGTTAGTCTAGCACAGATGATACTTAAGCTGGAATAATGCAAAGTAGTTTCATGATGGGACCAGCCTAGCACAGACTGAAAACCATCATAGTTATGTATATTATTTCATTCCGATTCTGGCTCATGTGTAGCCCCTATAGGGAGAGACAAAATTTCATTTAAGTAGTGAATGTACTATATATATATATATATATATATATATATATATATACACACACATGTGTGTGTAGTGACTTAGTGGAATATATTTGTTATCAGGAATAGAAAGTTTGTGTTGAATTGAGAGAGAACTCGTTATACTCATGTAATTTTTATTTTTCTTATATGGTATGTATGAAGCATTCCTTTGTACACGTCTATATGTGCTGCATATACATTGGATTAATAAGGTTGATGAAATAAACTTGTTGTGATATTGTAATGTAACTATACAATTGACAACTTTTGAAACAGTTGTTTAAGCCTGTATTATCATCATGTATAACAACAATACAAACTTCTACAACTATATCTTAACATTATATAGTCAATTACTATAAATCATTTGTTTGCTTATTACTTGAGTGTAAACATGAGTGTCAAATAAACAGCAAGCAACACTTCTTTTTACCTTTTCATGTCTCCTAAGAAGTTTTCTTTTGACTTCGTTACCACAATAATAAAATAAATCAAATAAAAAATCATGTAAGTACCTTTCTATTACATAGAAAAAGAGTATGAAGCTTATATTAGACCTTTCAAGACATATCGCATACATTTTAGGTAATTCCTGAATACATTTACATACCATTTACTATTTGCTTGTACCAAGAAGTGCTAACGTTAAATGTGACTAGTTATAGATTTTATTTTGAAATAATATCTGGATCCCTATATCAAGTTTGTCATCCTGAAGACCATGATAAGCCTTCTTTCCATGATCAGTGCACAGATAGATAACTAACAAGTGTGTCACTTTAAACTGAATAATGAACATTGCTCTAGATAGTAAGGGCTGTTCCATTAAAACATACATGGGACCCAGGGAAGGCACTTTTAAAGTTTTGGGTACTCATCCATAGATGCAATTTAGAATTTTCTTATCATTTTAATATGAACTCGTTGAAATCAAAGTACTCTGGCATATAGTTTAAAAAACTGCCTTCCCTGGGTACCATGTATATTTAAATCGAACAGCCCTAATGGTTATAATAGCACAATCATATCTTTGTAAGAAGCAAACAATAACAAGTGTCTTCACAAAATATTACAAAATACTTCCTATATAGATTATGCCATAATTATCATATTTTAGCATTAAAGATTGAAAAGTTTTTAAATGTTGCTCAAAACAGTGATGTCTTGAAAGAATCGAACTGGTTTCCAAAGGAAAATACATCATACAAATCTTACAACAATTTACTTCTATGTCATATGATTAATATCAATTTTGCAGTTTTGTGTCACAGTGCCAAGATTGTTAGACTTATTTTAAATAAGTTCTTATTTTAGTTTCCAGTCTCTCCTTGCTAATACTTTTCATTGAAATTATATCTTTGGTGACATGTCCAATAAATTTACACACTAGATAAGCTTTTCTATAATCTGTTTGTCTTTTCTATCAAGCTTCATGGACATTTTGCTGGTGTTGTATGTCAGTTTATCTTTCTGCACTTTTGCTATTGGTTCTTTACAAAATATAAAAGTGTTTTCATCTGAAAAAAATACCCAGATAAAATTTTTTGTGGTTGTATTCAACAAGAGCTAACTCTTGGTCTGTGCCTTCTGATCCTTTCCCTTCCTGCAATCAAAGATAAAAAAAAAATAATTTGTTACTACTAATCTAAAAACCAACTGCACAAAAACTGTGAGGATGAAATAATTAAGCATATAAGCTTGAGAAACATACACTTTAAAGCATATAAATGTTTAATTTTCTGTCACAAATGTGATAAAGGCAAACGGCTCAAAGACCCACTACATGATTAAGTAAACCTCTGTAAACTTTAAATCAGGATAAAGAAACACATCATGGGGATAAATGTTAGGCATTATTAATTTGTACTGTACAATGGAATTTAATGCTGTTAGAATCATGCCAAATAATCATTAACATTTATTTGCACAAATATAAGATTAATAATTAGTGTACATTTGGAATTAAGCTAACAAAGTAAGTTGACACTGACACTGATCCTTAACCTTAAGTAAGGATCTTTATAATCAGTTATCCAATATATATCCAAGTAGTGTCCTGCATACAGAGAATTGAGAAATTTAATTGATCAGGAAAATAAATGGATATTAGGATGGCATGTCAGTAACTGTCAGTAACATACTGTGAAATAAGACCGAGTGATGCATTATTCTATCTTTTATACTAACTTCACATTTTCTTTGCATCATTGGATCTGTTTTGTTTTGAATTCACTTTTCTGCTGGGAACTTCGTTGTTATCTTCAAGGTCCTGAAATGAAGTAAATTTTATGTAGCTACTTTGGTATGGTGCATTATTGAACATTGCATGAACTTTTTCATGCTTACTGTTGAGCCCATCTTAAGTTGGAAGAAGGACATGGTCACTCTTCAGTGGGGGCTGCTGTGTCATTAGTGTCTCATGGTTTTGCTTAAGGTGTTTTTCAATCTCCTAAACACTTTGCTAGATTTTCTTTATACTTGTTATAACTTATTCTGAAGTAAAGAAACTTATTCTGAAGTCTGCCTTTTTATCTTGGAGCCAAAGTAATACATTGTACAGAAATGTCTAATCATGGGCTCAACAATCATGCCCAGACTTTCATGTAGTGTGTATGTTCATTAACTTTTAAAAAATTTGCTTGCAGTTCTGTATATTCTTTTGTAAAATAACATTTATGGATTTGGTTCTCGAAACAGTCATATAAGTCTCGCTTATCAATTATCAAAATTGATGAAGAGCAGGTGTCAAGTTATTGCTCCCTAATTTGTCTGTATTAGCACACTTTATTAACTGAACATCTGTTTGTATTTCATACTAATACATTATTTGTCAAGCGTATTCAGCACATACAATTATGTGCCTAAACAGTAGGACAAGATGATAATAAGTTATAAATAATAAGAATAAGGAATCTCTGTGAAACTTCTTTCATGATTATGAAAATGCATTTTGTTTGAAAATAGAGTTGCGCAGTGTAAAACCAAGTCAAGTTCTAATCCCTTCATCAAACGATCATTAATATTAAGATGGCAGATCTTTACTTGACCGAGTTATTTTAAAAGGGACTGCTTTTTATAAATAACTTAACATGTTTCTTGCATTCTCTGTTTGCCAAGATGCACTCTACATGTACACTTTATCTAAGGTAAAGTCAAATGAATAAATGCCAGTCTGCACTCTAGTCAACTGCTCAGGGTACTAACCTGATTTTGAGATAAATGTCAAACTTCGTTAAAAAGAAAAATAATTTCGGTTTTTTTGCAGTATATGCAGGATTCTGATTCATGATTTTGACATTTTATACTTAATTCAAATAAATTTCAATCTCTTTCATGAAACATAGTTCTAATCGCAGATCACTTCTTCAGACATTACATCAGTTAATTTTAAGATTTCAAATATTTACTCAGCCAAGATATTTGCAAAAGACTCTGAGGTTCAAACTTAACTTATTTCAGTTAGATTTCTTTTGTTCAGTGTGCTGATATCCATTTTACCTGTACACTTTGCCTCTTTACCACAAAGAAAAAAAAACTTTAGTCAACTGATTAGGTTTGGAGAAAAAAAAAACTTTAAAAAAAATAACTTGTTTCTTGCAATATTGCCACGAGTTTACTGTATGATTTTGAAATTTTAAATTTAAATGAAATGAATTGCCAACTATTTTTGTAAAACATGCTGCTAATCATTCCTTCAAACATTACTTCAGCTGAATTGTATAGATCTTAGAGCTACACTCACCCAAGTTATTTTCAAATGGTCCGCTTTTAAAAAATAACTTGTTTTCAAATATTTTTCTTTCCCTATGAATTTGCTAAGATGCATCTGCAAGTATGCTGTACCATAATAAAAAAGAAATGAATATATCTGCATTTCAATCAAATGATTATGGTTCTATCCTGATTTTGAGATAACTATTCAATTTAATTTTCAACAAATATTGTTTTGTTGCGACATTGTTTTAATCTTCTTCTTTGAACATAACTTCTAGTACCTGATGTACACTAAGGATTTTTTGGACACTTTCACATTGCATTCCTTCTCTTTTTTTTATGTCCCTTTGCATGTGATTAGGGCAGATATTGATTTTCTCATGTTTAGCAAATATGCCTACAATGATTTTAATTTCTTTATTCACTGTCAGAGATGATGATTAGTCAGATATATGGTTACTTTTAATCCCCTGTGTATATGGTAAGCCAGTAACAGAATAATCAGAAAAACTGGAAGTCTTTTATTGAGACAAATCTGGTTTTTCACATTTAATACCTATGGTTTTCTTTGTTGATATAATAATAATAATAATAATGAGGACTTTGTATAGCACCTAATCTTTAGAAGCTCTAAGCGCTTTACAGCATTTGACAACACTTAAAAAACATATATAATGATATGATTACAAAAATAAAAACAAACGCCACAAAATTAGAAACAGAAAATATGCTGTAAATATTTAAGGCAAGGATACATTATTAGGTCTTTAAGTCTCTTCTTGCAGTTGAAATAGGTGAGTTTTAAGAGCACTCTTGAATGAGATCAGTGTCTTTGTGTTTAAGTGCAGTGGGCAATGCGTTCCACATTGCTGGGCCCTGGTATGCAAAAGAGCGTTGTCCATATGATTTCAACTTCATAGTGGGAATAATGAGAATACAAGTGTCAGAAGAGGAGCGTAAGCGTCTTGCAGGTGTGTACACATGGGTGAGGTCAGATAGGTATGTTGGACTGGAGCCTGTCAGTGAAACGTACCACAGAGAACAAATTTTGTGTTTAATTCTGGATCCTATGGATAGCCAGTGTAGGGTACAGAGCAGGGGAGAGGCGTGCTCTGATCGTGGTACTCTAAGGATGATCCGAGCAGCTGTGTTTTGAACTTTCTTGAAGTTTCTGAAGTAGATATCGAGACGAACCAGACAGAATTGAGTTACAATAGTCCAGTCTTGAAAGTACTAAGGAACACACAAGGTTTTAGTGGCATGAACTGAAAGATGCTTGCGAATGGAGCTTATGCATCTCAGCTCAAGATATGCAGCCTTGCATATGTTCATGACATGTTGATGAAGTGAGAGAGTACTGTCAAGAGTAACACCAAGGTTTCGTACTGACTGTGTGAATTTAATGTTGGTGTTGCTGATATTTATTGTCAGAGGTAAAGGATGTGAATGAGAAAGTCTTTGTGTTGTAATCAGAATGGCTTCAGTTTTATCATCATTCATCTGCAGCTTGTTACATGTCATCCATGATTTCACATCAGAAATGCACCTCTCTACGCCTTGGATGGTAGCTTCAACTTCACCTAGATGGCTAGATTTGTATATTTGGGTGTCATCAGCATACAATTGGTGAGACACTGGATGATGATCTATGACACTTGAGAGTGGCTGAGTGTATAGAATGAAGAGAACAGGTCCAACAACAGACCCCTGTGGAACACCACAGTATAGATCAACTGGGCTGGAGTGTTTTCATTTGCTGACACATTTTGTGTCCTGTTGACCAAGTAGGACTTGAACCATAGTAAGGCCGTATCATGAATGCCAAATACATACTGGAGACGGTGAAGTAATATATCATGGTTTATAGTGTCAAATGCTGCAGACAAGTCAAGGAGAGTGAGGACTGTGATCTTTCCACCATCCAAAGCAGAGAGAAGGTCATTGACTACTTTCAGAATAGTAGTTTCAGTACTGTGGCGAGGTTGATATGCAGACTGTATACTGCTAAAAAGGCTGTTTGAATTCAGATGAGATACAAGTTGGGATAGAACAACTTTTTCTAAGATTTTTGAATGAATGGGAGATTAGAAACTGGGTGGTAGTTCTTTAAATCATTATGGTCGAGTGTTGGTTTCTTCAGCAGAGGCTTTACAATGGCAGTTTTGTAAGATGATGGGAATTCCCCAGATGAGAGAGAGGTATTAATAACATCAGTTAGTGAAGGCAATATTGGATCTAAGCACTCAAGCAGCAGTGATGTCTGAATCGGATCAAGTTCACATGACTTTGGTGCACTCTTCTTCATGATTGTACATACTAAATCCATAGAGACAGGTTCAAATGGTGCTAACAGTTGCCGCTGAAATTCTGTATTGCAACTGTATGGTGACGATGAGTCAACTGGAATTGTGTTGTCAAGTTTATCTCTGATGGTTTGTACTTTGTCAGAAAGAAATTTGCAAACAGGTCCAGAAGGTCGACTAGAGAGAAGGTAGCTGGAAGTGGTGTACATTTGTTCCTTGACAGTAGCTTGTTAGTAATCTCAAATAGCTCTTTGCAGCTGGAACTTTCCGTGATCTTAGTACTGTAATGGGCCGATTTTGCTGCATGGACTATGTTTGTAACATTCTTCTTAGCGGCATCATAGATCTGCTTATGAATAGTGAGTCTGGTGGAAAGCCAAAGCCTCTCAGCTTTACGGCGGCCTCTTTTAGCAGTGCGAAGCTTATCCCTAACACTGCTATACCATGGAGAACACTTCTGAATTGCTACTCTGCACTTGGTTGCTGGGGCATGTTTGTCAAGCAATGAACGCAGGCAGTTATCAAGTTGTTCTGCTGTAGTAGGTAAGCTAGTTGTTAGGTTTGCTTGGACGTCATGCATTAGTTTGGTTCTGTTTATCATACAAAGGTTTCTCTTAGTAGCGAATAGAGGTGGAGGGTTAGGGACTGATACATCAAGATGGCATATAATGCAGAAGTGATCAGATGAAAAGTTCGTGGGACACCAGGGAGGACTGAAGAATATTATCATCAGGTCTGTAAAGAATCCAGTCTAAAATGTGACCATGTTGATGGGTGGGTTGGCTAACTGACTGACTGAGGTTGAAAACGTGAATGGAATCAAGGAGTTTCGATGTGCATGGGTTTACAGGACAGTCAAAGTGAAAGTTGAAATCTCCAAGAATAATCAGGTTGCCACCTATTGAATTTCCATACTCCAGGAGATTCGGAAACTGCTCCAAAAAGAGAGATTCTGTCAGCTTGTATTTTCTACTAGGAGGAGGGCGGTAGAGGCAGAAAAA
>JAECUM010001416.1:0-77083 GCA_016617855.1 Megalonaias nervosa
AAGGCTGCATATCTTGAGCTGAGACGCAGCAGCTCCATTCGCAAGTACCTTTCAGTTGATACCACTAAAACACTTGTGTGTTCCTTAGTACTTTCAAGACTGGACTATTGTAACTCAATTCTGTCTGATTCGTCTCAATATCTACTCCAGAAACTTCAAAAGGTTCAAAATACAGCTGCTCGGATCATCCTTAGAGTACCACGATCTGAGCACGCCTCTCCCCTGTTCTGTACCCTACACTGGCTATCCATACGATCCAGAATTAAACACAAAATTTGTTCTCTGTGCTACGTTTCACTGACGGGCTCCAGTCCAACATACCTATCTGGCCTCACCCATGTGTACACACCTGCAAGATGCTTACGCTCCTCTTCTGACACTCGTATTCTCATCATTCCCACTATGAAGATGAAATCATGTGGACAACGCTCTTTTGCATACCAGGGCCCAGCAACGTGGAACGAATTGCCCACTGCACTTAGACACAAAGACACAGTGATCTCATTCAAGAGCGCTCTTAAAACTCACCTATTTCAGCTGCAAGAACAGACTTAAAGACCTAATAATGTATCCTTGCCTTAAATATTTACAGCATATTTTCTGTTTCTACTTTCATGGTGTTTGTTTTTAATTTTGTAATCATATCATTATATATGTTTTTTTAAGTGTTGTCAAATGTTGCAAAGCGCTTAGAGCTTCTAAAGATTAGGCGCTATACAAAGTCCTCATTATTATTATTATTATTATTATTATTATATATATATATATATATATATATATATATATCTCTGTGTGTGTGTGTGTGAATCAGTTAATTTAGAGTAAGACAGCTTATATTCAGTAACATGGATATTTTGAAAATTGAACATACATGTATTTATGAACTGAGTTAATGGGATGCTGGTTAAAATAACAATCAAAAGCAAGCTTTTTCTTTGCTGTCTTGTTACATTTCAATATAAAATAACAATCAAAAGCAAGCTTTTTCTTTTTTGTCTTGTTATATTTCAATATAGATTTCAATAAAGTTTCAAAAGTATTAAAGGCCTTGAATTTAACATAAATTTATTTGTAGCGAAAATGACTACTAGACTGCAGAACTTACCAGTCCTGCTAACCTTCACTATTCCTTCACACAAAACAATTTCTGAGATATATCCATATTAAACATCCATCAGACTCTTGAAATTATGAAAATGACTAGTAAATAACCTCAGGCTAGCAGACTATTGCTAATTTTGAGCCTTGTATTCTCAGAATTATTACTAATTATTACTAGTTGTGTTTCTTGTCATGATCTATAGTCCATTTCAATAATACAACATTACATAAAATTAATTAATAAACATGTATTAACTGAATTTAGACTATTCTCGAGGTATGCAGATTAAATATTTTGCAGCACATTTTCAGTACAACTAATCTTCCACACAATTACACCTGGTTCCTATACCTCCAGAAGTCTGGCCACGCTGTTGACCATAGCCAGTTGTTTTTCCTTGGCTGACTTCCTGCTCTTGTCCTGCTCATTCTGGGCCACTAGAGTCTGTGCCACCTCACACATAAAGAGAGGATCCTCTACATACACCCCTGAAAATAGCTGTACAAGAAAAAAAAATCAATGTATGAAAAAAATAATAACAAGCTTTTCTGAGAGAATGCCTCAGTATAAGTCTGCAGTGTTGTAATACTTTAGATGATAATTTTTTGTATTTGAGAATTTGACAATGCTTATGGTGATTCTCCTTTTGCAAATTGATTCTCTACATACTAACTTGTAGGCAAAAGACCATAATTACTATAGTATTAAATGATCATGTTTGGGTATTATTGATGTGGAAATTTTACCAAATCACTCACAAAGTAAATAAAGTCCGAAAGACTTTATGTTAACTTTGTGAGTGATTACATAAAATTTACACATCAATAAATACCCAACTGTCATCATTTAATCCTTATAATTCCAATTTACTTACCTTGTGTCATTAGATCAGCAGATTTCATCAACAAAACATTCACTTTTATGTAGATCAACGCTTTCTTTCATTAGCCTCTTAACTGCTACAGAATACATAGCCCGATCTTCGCTAACCAAGAGTCGTCGATTCTTTACACAGTAATATAGGGTAGTGTGTCATAGCTGGTCATGATTTTTAGTTATGATCATTATTTTAATATATAAAAAAAATGGTTGATGCTGTTTGGATCAGGCTATTCCTTTTTTTCCCCAGAATTAAGAGTGTTGTTATAGCATTCATTGATTCATTGTTACTTTCTATTCATTTTGATCTTTCAAAAGCAAAATCATGTCCATTTTTAGTGAGATTCCTTGCTTGACATATGACCCTGACCTTTAATAATGGCTGCTGGAACATGTCGAGGCGAAAGCAATAATTTCCAAAGATTGGCTTCTAAAGCCTGCCATTCGCCTTCTTCGGCAAAAGGGGTGAGTGTTGAAGTGCAGAAAGGTCTGTGCAATTACATTGTTTTAACTTCTAATGGTCAATTTAAATCTGGGGTTTGTAAATTTTGATCGGAAATCACATGAGTGGGTGGGTGGGGGCTTGTTGTTATTATTATTAGGGTGTAAGACATTGATATAGATAAAACTTTACATCAAATGACCTGGAAATAGGGAACCAAAAGTAGTCCACATAATTTATCATAGTGTAAAAAATTCCAGATCAGTATCACATGACCATTTACATCCAATCAAAATGTAGAAAATGCGGTAAATTCATAAAATCACACATGGGAACCATGGTACCTAAGTTGGTAGAGCATCAAATTAATAATCCATTGGTTGCAGTTTGATACCAAACCAGATCAGCCTAAGTGAGATGCCTTGGTGTGTCACTAGGATATGCACTTAGCTCCCATTTCCTTGGCATGATATAGCTTACATCATGTTCAAAGTATTGTTGTATACATGCCAACCCCCCACCACTACTGAGAGGTATAAGCGTAATTATTGCTATCATAAGTTGCAAAAAAGCATAATTTGAGTGTAAAAAGTGTAATCTCTATATTACATGCCTGAATTACAGCACATATGAATAAGATACATTTTTGCTACTAATCTGGTTCAACAGCTGGTCAAAATTCTTGTCAGAAAGGGCAAAATTCATATGGATTAGAACCAGAACACTAGCACAAAATATACTGAAAAATTATTTATATTCAGCACTCATTAACTAGTTTACATGTGTAAATTTCGCTGAATGATTGTGAGCTGGAAATCTGCAGTGAGGTCAGGTGCTCAGGTTGCTGAATTACATTACTCTTGTATACTTCTTTTAAAGTTTGTAAAGTGGTGTTGATTTGTCACCTTTTCTAACATGTTTTGAAGTTTGAAAAGATCCATCTGCTCTGACATTTTTCGTCACATAACATCCACAACTCACACAGTAAAGCATTTCAGTTAACATCTGGCACCATTTTCTTTAAAAGTACAGACAGCTCACAACTTCCCCAGCTTATCAATAAAATGAATCTGTTAGGCAAAGTTTGCATTTGAGGAAATCCATCTGTTTTCTTGGCAATGGGTCATATACAGTTGCTATAAATAGCAAATAAGTACTTTTACGCTATTCTCATGCAGCAGTCACCTTTTTATGAACATTCTCAAATTTATATCAGTGGAATTATAGAGATAATAATAAAATTGACAAAATAACATTTAACTGCTTTATTTTTATTTTATTTTTTAGCACACCAAAAGATGTAATCCATATACAATCTAGCAAAATGTGTAATTTGGTGAAAACAAGTGTAATGATTATGCCAAAAGCATAATGGTTGGCATGTATGCTGTTACATACCAAAAAAATCTCACAGAGCCATTGTCATTATTTCAATGTGTCGTGTTCATCATGGACTTTACAAAATTGTGACCATGTAGAAAGCCTGAAAAACATTTGTAAATGTGTCTAAATAGTATTTCTGATCTGAATGACTTATTGTATGGCTGCATTATATAGTGCTTCAGTAAGCCTTTTATCTTTAGAAAATGAAGAGGACATTGACATAAACTGACACTTTGGCTTTAGCAAGAATGGTCAATTTGTACTTGCCAGTGAGATTTTGGTCAGTGCTTTCAAACCTGGTTCTACCTTTCTAATGAGCTAATATGCTAAAGTAGTTCCTGGTGCCTGAATGTCTCAAAAATTTAATGCCCATGATTTTCTGTTTTGGGATCTCATGTTTGTGCCTCAAAAGGGTCATCTTTCTACACTGATTAGGGTAAATGTTCTTCACCAATAAGACCAGTTCCAAAGATGATTTGAAAATGTTTCAGTGTATATTATTAAAACATGTCCTATGATCAATAAAAACTTAATAAATACAAACGTCAATGTACTTACATCCTTCTGTATCTGTGTGGAGTATGATGCCCCAAGGTGCTCCATTTTGTTCCACTCTTCCAGTGCCAGTTCATACAACTTCTTCTCTATTATCAGGGAGTCCAGAACTGTGGCTGGCTTGTGGATGTGAATGAGCTCCTAGCAGGGGATACAATATAGAAAAAAGCAATATTCAGGAAAGCAGAAAATGCTTTGACTGTCTTAATCATAAATAAAATCAAAAATCTTTATTGGCCCAAGATGGATGATTACAATAATATGTGCAAATAACAAAACTTGCTGCCAGCATATCTAATGGCTAAAGTGTCAATGTAAATAAAGATCTGAAGTTGAACTATTGCACATTTACTTATACATGTACTCACTTACATATCTATAACAGTCTATAGATGGATCACTAAATTTCACCCCATCCCTCCACCTGAAAAGGACAGATCTTATAAAGCAATGAATTAGTGCATAGCTCATGGGTGGGCAAAATACAGTCCATGGGCCAGATCCATCCCAAGACCTAGTTTTATCCATTAATTTACATCATAGGGTGTGGCTTTAAAATTTACTTATCCAGCCCATGCCCAGGAGGAAGTTGCCCATGCCTGGCATAGCCTATGTTGTATTTATCTTTACAGCTCAATCTATCACAATAAGATAATGTCACTATGGAAACAATTGCTGCAGAAGAGACTTAAAAACAATCAAACTAAAAAAAACAAAGTATGTTGGTAAATCACAAGAGCTTACTAAATATAAGACTGGAATTGGTAAGGAAACTGAAAGTGTGCCAACCTACCCTGAGAGCATAGCTTAAAGCCTCTGGGATTTTGCTTGCAATAGCAAGTGATGGGTGAAATTCCAGCATGAAGATGTTCTTTATTGCTGATCTGCAGAAAAATGAGAAAAGAAACTCAGTATTTTGTGAGATAATATTGTCCAAATGGCATTTTTAATAAACAAGGCAAAAGAAAATACCCTCAATGACTATTAAAAACTTTTTAAACAAATCTGAAAGATTCATAATAAAAAAATGTTTTATAATATAATTCACAAATAAAGATGTTTATGAGAGAAATGACAACAAATTTTTTATTTCTTATAACTTGTATATCAGCTAATGTGTCAAGACATTTGTGCATCTTATTTATTAAAAGTTTTAAGTCTACTCCTTTTCTCACATTCCTCAACATAAGTTTCCATAACTGATGATGCTGTAGTATTTCTAATGTGACCTTTATATCACCATTGTATTATTACAATGATATAAACTGGGGTAATAAAATGGCATTCAATCAAAATCAAGCTATTAATAAGTGACAGTAATTATTGGGTTATTAAGATTACATTCCTTGTTAAAAGTAGGGCTGGAACTGAAACTGAAATCTAGGAATGGATTATCCAAAGCTTAAGATCAATATTATTCTGATGATTATTATTTCATGTTCCTTTTTACCACTCATTTCTCTCCATATTCATTTCATATTCCTTTCACCCTTCATCTCCCACTACTGTTGCTTGGTTAAGCCATGGATCTAACTATGATGGAATTTCATAATCATAAAGTATATGTACTTTTAATTCATAAATTTCAAACTGATATCTCAGAAAAAATATCAGAAAGTGATATCTTAGAAATGACAGCCTATATCACCAAGCCTGCCATGACTGTTGAAATGACAGACTATATCGCCAAGCCTAAAATGAATGTTGAAATGACAGACTATATTGCCAAGCCTGCCAGGACTGGAAATGAATGCCTAAATTGCCAAGTCTGCCATGACTTGAAATGGAAGCCAACCTGCCATCAGAGGATATGACAGCCATTATCACCAAATGCATGATGACCATGAAAGTGACAACACATGTTGAGCAGTCTTAAAACAAATTTACTACTACTGAAATTAACCCCATCACATACTTATATTTAGCTGTAAAACAAGTTAGATGTAGACTGTACACTGATGAAGACTACCTATACTGGGGTTGAATTCTTTTTCAAACAGTTATAAGAATTTTCCATATTTGTCTATAACTCTGGATTTTGCATTCATGATTGTACATTATGCCAATCAATGGTCCAGCTGAAGTATTTGAAGGGCTAATGGCCAACTAAATTTACAGGTGGCTAATAAACCACAGATATGAATGATGCATTGGGTCATTTTCTAGCACAAAAAAAATAACATATTGTAAGTCTTTATTTTCATGCTTTTAGAATATGTTTTGGGTATAGTATTGTACCTCATTAGTGCAAGTTCCAGGGGGAGGGGTACTCATAAAAAAGAATTGCTTTTAATAATCAGTTTATTAACTTCAGAATCAATCCTCCACCAGTCTGATTTTTACTATGGCAATAACTATTCTACCCACTTCTGCAAAATTTAATGCAGCTAACACTGAATTTATGATAATTAAATGCATTAATCTTGTTTTATTCTCCACATTAGAAGTTGTTAAGGAACAAACTTAGCTTAGACTGAGACTAAGTATAAAAAGCAGAACATGTTTTTTGAAATAAGATACTGACTGAATGCAAGCAAAGAAATTCATCAATTCTTATTAGACACATTCCTTCCTTCCATCAAGTGTCAAAAAAGCAAAATAAGACAATTACAATTCATTGCTAGGGTGTGGTAACTTACTTGCTCTGGTTAATTGAAATTGGCTGCTTGGGAATCACTCTGTGTGGTAAGCCAAACTCTTTGTCACCCTCTCGACAAACTCTCTGATTGTATTCCCTCTCTTCCTCAATCTGAAACAAAGGGCCGAATTATTCAGTAAATCAACCCTTTCATATTCACTTAAAAAACACCATAAATTCATTAAAAAATTATAGAATCTTAAAAATATCTGCCTTTCCAGCAAATGTTTATAGCTGAGAAATAATCTGATCTTTGTTAATAGTCAGGTATAGATGGTATTAAAAGTAATGGTAAAGATTGGTTTGAGATAACATCATTTATAATAAACAATACAACTCTGTTGCCATATAACAAAACCAAGTTGTTTTCTCTTTAATAAATTGCCTATAGTACTTCATACATAACAATACAGTGGTCCCCCTCTTAAATGCACTGGGAAAGTGGCCATATAAGATGGGTGGCCTTTCCAGAGGGGGACTATATTTGTGACCAGTATGTGTTTATAATAAGAAACTACAAATAACTTCAAAGCATTCAATATCTTCATTCAAAAGTAGCATTAGTTATTAAAACTTTCTTCTTGTATTTAGAACTGATTTATTTCAAGTTAACATAATTAATACCTCTTATTCTTAAGCGTGAAATGCGAGTGGAGTATTGTTGACATGTGCATGGCAAAACCATTCATAAATGCCTTTAAATCTTGGTAATACAAGACTTGGCATTTAAAATAATTCTCTTTCCATTTACTCCATCTTCCCACTGTCACAGAATATTCTCCTTATCAGTTATGAAGTTGTATATTTGAGTCTTCCTAACATAAAATTTTTCAGCAAGAACTCTTTAACTCTCGCCATTTTTGTCAAGTCCAATAACTAACTTTTTCTTCTAAAGTATTAGTTTTCAGTTTATGTGATGACATATTAAACTTTTGTAATGATTTATTCCTATGTTGCTAATTGTTTAGTACTGCAAATTAATTATGCAGATGAAACTTTTGTAGAGTCAATGAATTGCCTTGTTTTTAAATGTGCTCAATTGTCATATCCATGTTTCTGTATGCTTGTGAAACATGGATGCTCACATCATATCTACAAAGAAGGATTCAAATCTTCAAAATGAGATGCTACTGCAAGATCTTGGACATCTCATACATTGACCATATAACCAACAAAGAAGTCCACAACAGGATCCAACGAGCCATCGGATCCTATGAAGACCTCTTGACCGCTGTAAAAAGTGCAAACTGAAGTGGTACAGTCATGTCTCAAGATCATCTGGACTGGCAAAAACAATCTTGCAAGGCATAGTGTGAGGATGCAGAAGAAGAGGCAGACAGAAAAAGAGGTGGGAAGAAAACATTAAGGAGTGGACAGGCATGGGATTTGGAGATTCCAAAAGGGCAGTAGAGAATAGGGTATGATGGAGAAAATTGGTTGTAAAGTCAACTGTGGTGCCCCAGTGACCTCTTAGGTTAAGGGATTGATGCTGCTGATGATGATGGTTTTAAAGGAATTGAAAAATGTACTGTCATGTGATTTTTTGGTCTTTGTCCAGTACCCTGTTTTGTTCAAGGTTAATTTCTCTCTGTGTTTTAATCCATAAAATCTATATTTAGCAAATGCTGACCATGTTATGATCTTGACAATTACGTCTGGTTGTAATCATCAATGAAAAAACTTAACTATGTGTGAAGCCCAAAACTCTATCACAGCACTGTTGACCCCATTTCCTGTAAACATTGGTGTTAATGATATAATATTAACCTTAGTGGTACATGTTCTTCAGCCAACACTTTTTTCAGTAATAAAAACCTGACATCGTGAAACAGGCATCGGTAAATATAATTGGATTACCTACCATACTGTATGAATTAAATATTGGTTTTGGACACATATTAAAATAAAATGTGTCTGCTTGTGAGGGGAAAATTTCACATATTTGCACTAACATGCTGGCCTTTCTTGAAGGGTACTTTTGAACACAAACTCATCAGTGCCAAGGATTCTGGCCATAAAAAGTGGGTGGCAGCTGGTCAGGGAGGCTGTTCATGAGGGGTACAACTGTTTAGAATGTGATAAAAATCAGGAAATCTGGGTATTTTTATAGAGGAACTGTAGTTGATGTAAAATAAAACAGCCCATAGTAAGTATCCTCCATTTCCTGGAAAACTGAGAGCATTAACAAGCTAAATTTTCATATCCCCTTGACTTTATTATTTACAAAGTTGGCTCTAAGTTTGTTCCATCACTGAACTGATAGCAGTGTTATATCATCATCTGCTTTCTAATGAGCCATACATGTTTATTTTGTGTTATGACAAACCAAAGTACATTGTTAAAGTTGCTGTGAGGATTTTGAGCAGGTCAGAGAATTATGTCCACAACATACTGGGATTAACCTCATGAACAATGAACTCCCTATGTCTCTATAGGCTGTTACAACCCCTAGAAAAATTACACCTCAGTACTGAAGACTGTAAATTCTCTTCAGATGATAACAGTGATCTGAAAATACTGTCCTATCATCCAGAAAATGAATGTCTCTGATGTTTTTAAAGCAAAACTAGAAGAGTGTAAAGATGGTATAGATGCCATAACCAGTATGATAAAGTTAGAAAAGGATGCATAATTAAATGAAAAATTGAATAAAATGGCTAAAGTCACACCTGACTCAGGTATTTTTAAGGTCAGACTCATATCAGATTGGATTTACATCTATTAAGTCTTCCCCCAAAAAACTGACCGAGCCATAAAGATGTGTAGAACTGAAATATAGTCTGATGGTTATGGACTTAAGGACATGGATAACACTATATACTACCTCCACAGAATAACTAACTAACCTGTTTATCCAGAAAGCTTTTGATGAGGTTTGTGTGGAGCTATGGAATGAAAGACATGGATAACACTATATACTACCTCCACAGAATAACTAACTAACCTGTTTATCCAGAAAGCTTTTGATGAGGTTTGTGTGGAGCTATGGAATGAAAGACATTGATAACACTATATACTACCTCCACAGAATAACTAACTAACCTGTTTATCCAGAAAGCTTTTGATGAGGTTTGTGTGGAGCTATGGAATGAAAGACATGGATAACACTATATACTACCTCCACAAAACAACTAACTAACCTGTTTATCCAGAAAGCTTTTGATGAGGTTTGTGTGGAGCTATGGAATGAAAGACATGGATAACACTATATACTACCTCCACAGAATAACTAACTAACCTGTTTATCCAGAAAGCTTTTGATGAGGTTTGTGTGGAGCTATGGAATGAAAGACATGGATAACACTATATACTACCTCCACAGAATAACTAACTAACCTGTTTATCCAGAAAGCTTTTGATGAGGTTTGTGTGGAGCTATGGAATGAAAGACATGGATAACACTATATACTACCTCCACAGAATAACTGACCTGTTTATCCAGAATGCTTTTGATGAGGTTTGTGTGAAGGTGGAGGACAACACACTCAGTGCGGTACATCTTGATGAAGTAGTTGCTTCTGAAATCAAAACGTGGGCGCTTGTAGATGATGTTGGTAATGACCTGAGCAAGTTTCCGCTTCTCATCTCTATCAAAGACATGGTGGTAAGCCTCCATGTAACAGTCAAGCAACTGAAATAAAGATAACTCCATTTTCATTCTCATCTATACAGCAGATTTGAATCTTCAGAAATTTTTCATGTAAATTTGAGATAGCAAATTGAAAGTAAGTATTAAAGCAAGGTCTGGAACAATTTTTGGTACATAATTAAATGTGTCAGAGAATTAACATTTGTTTTATTCTGTCAACTGCATGCTAAGTATTAGCACATATAGCAGTTCCACATAATTCAACTTCAGAACAGATATTTAAAAGGATGAAAAACTGAATAAATGTTATATACATAATGGATTTAATAAAGATATTTTCTCACCTCACTTTTACACTCAAGGAAAGATGCTTCATTGGTCCAAAGGTCACATAAAATTCCAAATCTGTCTACCTGCTGGTGAGCATAGCTGGGAATATCAAAGTCACCTGCCACCACCTGCTGGAATATAAAACAGCTTATTGATCCAACAGTGCAAGAGTTTGGAGAAACATCAAATTTTAATATAACTATTGAAATATTAACAGACTATGATTAACAAACAAGAACTATGATTCAATTTTCTAAAGTACGTGTACCTGAATACAAAAAGGAATATCAATGTAAAATTCTTGAAACAAACTAATAAATGCATTCATTTGACTAGTTTTCAACAGAAAGTATTGTAAGTCCATGATGCTCTTTGCAGGTATTCAAATAAATATGGTGAGAAACTTTTTAAAAAATGTTTGAGTATGGCATACATTGAAAATTTATGTTAGAGAACAAACAGTACATGAAACTTGATGAATACATCATATATAATTGATCAAAAATTAAACTTTAAAGTTGGTATAATGAAAAATATTTGTACAACCCATCCTTTTATCTATACACAAAATATATATTAGAATAGTAGTTGCAGTCAAATATTCACCATAACAGTGTAGTTAGCTGTGCATATATAAACTTTTTAAACTGTGTTATGATACTGAGTTGAGATGTAAGCAATGTTATACCTGTCTGGATCTGGCAGACTCAGTGGTTTTACTGACTTGGTGTTCCTTGTCTTTCTCAATGTAATGTGTGGCCACCAACTGTAGGTCTCTCTCAAGATTTCTATGTAGGAAAAGACAAATATGAGCACTGGCCTAAAACAAATGACAGAATATATCATGGATGATGATATTATTAACTGACAAGATCATGGACATGAAAGGATATATTCCCAGTTTCAGCTGTTCAACAAGATCAAACATTTTCAGACTGTAAAATGTAAATATTCTCCCTGCAGAATAAATAAATTTTCATTTTATCTTTACAAATCTGCTCTTTTCATTATGGAACAAAATGGACCATTAAAGATAAAAATAAAGCATTTATATTATATAATCTTGTATGCATAGATCTTTATGCTGGTGATCAAGCAGTTATACAGACAGGTAGGTAGGTAAGTACAAAGGGAAGGTAGGTAGATGCAGGAATGTGGGTACTATAGTACTTATGTTGGTAAAATGGTATCCTGTAGTGAAATAGATAAATATTGTATATGTATATCTACTACAAATGGCAAAGGGATTGGATGGATATCATGTTGTTTTGCTTCTTCCTCTTGATCTGAGGTGTGGAAGAAATGACACCAAGGGAGATAACTTACTCCAAATCCTTGATGGCAGCATCATACATGATAAAGTAACCCCTTTGGTCTTGCACGTGTATACGACCCTCATCTTTCATGTAGAAATCATCATGATTATCTACATCAGCAAACTCCATAAACTCTGTCTCATTCAACCTGAAGAAAAGAAAATTTAATTAACATATATAATATATTTCCATGTTAAATATATTATTCTTGATACTATAATAACGATAACCCACAGATATCTATACTGTTTCTTTTGCATGGGAACTATCACTCATTTTGTTATCCAGTTGTAATTTTAAGACAGACAGATGGAGATTTTGAAAGATTCCTGCCTCTTGGGCATAAATGCTTTACATCTTGTCAGGGTATTATGAAATCTGCTACTGCATGTGCTGTCAATGATAAAGCACTACTGTAGATATCAATTATTCCTGAAATTGGTATTTTTAATTAGTATTATGATAAGTGTAAAAAGATCCCTTACAAATAATGAGTGGGAAAACATGTAACATTCTCAGGGCATAATGCCAGTCATACACATGATGCAAGTTGTGATTGACAAGTTCTTACATTACACAAAGCACCATATATTTGATAGTCTTGTTTAAATTAATTACAAATATATGCACAACCTAAATGAATGGCACCCAAATTATAGCTTATCTAAAGAACTTAAATTCTTCTCATTCCAGCATAAAGTTAAGTGCATATCTAAGACTGAAATTTAGATTACGTACTTATAGTCCAGGGGGGTATTGTGCACATAAGAATGGGAGCCCAATCCTCCTCCTCCTCCCACAGTACCATCAGTCTCTGTCATGGTATGGTGATTCTGAGGGCTACAAGAATAGAAGAAAAAGAAGAAAAAATGGGATTAAGAAAACACATTATAGGAATTCTGTACATCAGCATATTTTCATATCTTTCATATGAGAGTTAAAAACTATATGTAAAAATGTTAGACTTCATACCCTGATTACCGGTACTTGCAAACCTGCTTGTACACAGTGGTAGGTGTGAACCCAATTTTTATTCTTATGGAAAGAGAAAAAAAATATGCCCTGTTTGCTTAACATTTCAAAATTGTACTAAACATTGGTGAATGAATGAATGTGCTATACTGCATATTTAATATCTGAAAATGGCTGTTAGTTGGTGTTAATTTGGAACTTACATGATGAAAATCACAAATTTAAAAAAAATATATATTTTGTATAATCCTCTTTAACAAAAATATTGATGCTTTTATCTTATCTGTACATTTTTCCTCAAAATTTGCAGGGATACTTTTGGAAAATGAATTTCTGTAATAAAAGGCATATATCCAGTTGCAGTGTTCCTGAGCTGGGTAACTGCATTGTGCTGACTGTTCTTATTAGTACAGATGATATCAGATTGCATGAAAACCTTAAAAGGGAAGCAACTCCAACATTACCAATATAAGAATTTGAGTGTTGTATATCAACTTATCTATATCAAACGTTTGTCATCAACTATTGCCTTTAATCAGCTTCATGTCTCATATCCATACATATAAAATTCCATTAGATGAATATTTATTTAGGGCAAGGGAGATTATAATTCCTACATAGGTTGCTAGTACCCCATCTACCTTTGGCCCCTACTATTAACCAGCATGTGAGTCTCCATATTTTGAGCACTGGCCCATGCTGTGGATGATATTTCTGAACCCTGCTGCCTGTAAGTTATCAAGGTCAAGGGAGATGTCTACTTGCAGAACCATTAAAATAATAATTAACTAAGGAATTTTAAATTGTAAATTTATTAATAAGTATCCATATTCTGTAATATAGTTTGTAATTCTGTATTATAAATGCTCTTAACTTTTTCATGATAAAAGGAAAAAAACAAATGACAATGGTGGAGAATCATCAAGATCACATGATTATGCTGTGCATAAGATAATGAAATAACAAACACTTTTCTTCCAAATGCTTCACTGTGGCTTTTTTGTGTAACTGTAAGGTACTTCATATATACCAGTATATTTGTAATATACTTCTGTGATATCTATATCTGCAAATGCAAATCATGTATATACATCTGTATATTCCCAGGAATATCCAATTTTAATAACTTAACATACTCTAAAACCTGCATCAAAAATTTACATATATTAACCTATTTTCAAATAGTTAAGGTATCCAATAAATACCCACAGTATCTCTATCCTCTATACATATTGTATTCTATAACAAATAAAATGTGAATTAAATTAAATGGATTTTTTATTTACTAGCATTTTTTGTTTATTGCATAATATATTTTGGTAACAAAAATGCAACAGTAAAATCATTTTAATTAGAAATGTCACTTTTGAGATATAATCTGTTGCACTTATTGTGACAAAAAAACTTCTGGTGAGTTTTGAATAGAATGATATTGATTAGAATGTAGATCAAACTAAAAGTAATTACAAATAAGAAATATGATTAAATTAAATTATCTACAACAAAGAATAACTGCATCATTCTAAATGGGTAATTATATTTTCAAAATAACTTGTAAGTGCAATACCTATATTAAATTTTGTTCTACCATTGCATCATCACAGGAAGATGAATTTTCATGTGTATGATAAATATCAGTGTATATAACCAAGAGAGATCACCGATGAATTACCTGACATTTCTATAGCTGGAGGAATCCTCTGTCAGACCTCTATCATTGATTGTCAATGTTCTCTCGATGGACCGAAAATAATTCAGGATACTCAGACACTGAAATGGACAGCTTTGTCAATATAAAAATATTACTTTAATCAGAAATAAAAATATTACTTTAATTGGAAATAAAAATATCCTATTATCTGGTGTTGAATTTTTCCAGAAACCTGCACATTCTCTGATTTTGTCAAGTGATATTGTCCTTTGAATAAAATGGAATTCAATGCAATTTAAAACCTTATAAGATCTAGGCTCTACATTTAGGATACAACAATATTTGACTTTTATTATACCAAAAATTTACTTTCAAGGGATTTGAAAATTGTGTAAAATATATGAAAATACATGACAATTTAAAGTTGTACAATGTTTTAACGTACGGTTCTCCGCATGTCTCTTAAGCGGAGGTGTCTGAGCTGAAGGAAGGACAGGTATGCTCCCTGGAGAGTGACAACATTATTCTCTGCTTCATCCCCATCATCAAGACCTAGTAAATATGGCAGATGCATCTGTGATCATTAGAAATCAAATGCTCCAAATTATTGGGTTTTTTAAACCCATAACATGTTTCTCAGACACCCCTACTAGAGCTTTTAAATAGGCACTTTTTCTGATTATTTAAATTCTGAACTACCAGAACTGCTTTCATGTCTGTGGGTTTAGATGATTTAGGTGTACTATAATATCACCTACAGTCAGTATGATTTTAATTGTGCATGTTTATAATACATTGACTCTTATGTGTCAGTCAGAACACTTTGATCAACATTACTCTATTCCAACATCAAAAGTATTTTAGAAAAAAATAATTCACCTTAAATTCCTTTAATCAGACTTGGCTAGCTTTGTACTATTTACCACAGGTACTAAAAAAGTCACACTTTACTCATTTACTGATTTACATATTTTTGCAAGAAACAGGCAATCGATTTCAAAGTACACTGTTATACATTATTATTAGTGGACTGATGTGAAAAGTCAATTGGACTGCAGTTTTGGGTATAAATATATACATATACAAAAAACTTACCCAACATCTGCACTGTGTTCAAGTAGTCATAGCTGTCTTTGCGTTTTTTGGCACTGGCTGAACGACTGTGACCACTGAGGTTGATATTGTCAAGATCTTTGTCTTCAAAATCCTGCATGGTGACTGAATCAGTATTATCAGACCTAGCAAGAACAGTGATAATACCTATTTAGTATGTTTATTATAATATTTCAATGTGATTTTGTATTCTACTTATTATGTGTATGATATGCTTTTCATATTTTAATACAAATATTTATGCACATGTATGTATGTATGTATGTATGTATGTATGCATGAATCCATGCATGCACGTATGTATGAACATTACGCATGTATGTACATGTTGTTTTTTCTTCAAATTCAAAGATGACCATGACATCACTAATTGGTTTTGATTCTGTGAGTATGTGAGTGGTTGATCAGGTCAGTTTGTGTTCTGAACACTTTGATCAAAAGGACAGGACATGTGCTTGGGGTTGCTTGATCAACAGGACAGGACATGGGCTTGGGGTTGCTTGATCAACAGAGGACATTCTACAGTTTCAAGCTTTACACTACTCACACATCTGTACTGCTTTTGCAATTCTTCTCAGTTCATAGTCTATAGTTCCTGAATGGATGAAACTGCACCAGATAAAATGATCATGTGCAAGATCTTCTCAATACTCAGTGTCAATGTTGAAGTGTTTCAAGCATGACTTAAGGGAATCTTTGAAGAGTTTCTTTTGACCACCCTGAGATCACTTTCCCTCCTTCAGCTTGCTGTGGAACACCTTTGGTAGTCACTTGTCTGACATGACGGTGACATAGCCTGCCAATCTCATCTGTGATTTCATCAGCAGCATGTGGATGCCATTATCTCTTCTTAAAGATTGTAATATTTTCTACTGAATTACATGCAGCGGAAGATTGTTCCACAGAAGTGTACCAGAGAATTGGAAGCCTTTCTTAATTTGCTACATTCTTGGTTCTGGTGGATGAAGGGTTTCCTTGTGATGTTGATCTCAGCTGGTAATATGTTGAGTAAGGCCTGAATAAATCCTGAAGATACTCTGGTGCAGCTCCACACAGACATTTATATACAAGAACTGCCTTGTGAAATAAATTTTTCTTTATACTGTAAAGCATTTTAGTTCTATAAACAATGCCTTTGATGAATAATCAATAGATGTGTCTAAAACAATGTATGCTTCCCTTTTCTGAAGTTTACAAATCCTGTCATATGGAAGTTTAGCACAGTTTATCCATACTGTTAAATCACTGCTGGAAGAATGTATGCATTGTAGCACAGAATGCTGGTTTCAGTAGGCAAATATTTCCTGATTTTACTAAGTAGGATAATTCTGTATGATATAGTACTTTACAAATCTTGAAAATATCGTCATCCCATTATATGATCTACAGATAAACCTAAAAACTTCTCATTTTTGACATTCTAACTGAGAATTATTTACTGTAAGAAATAATTTTTGGTTCCCATATTTGTGTCATTTATGTGATGACCAAAATAATATATTTTGTTTTACCTTGTTGTGCCCAAGTTTGAGCTCTAATAATGTACGGGTCTAATCTTGTATGGATAACTTCAATAACAGAACTAGATATATACTAGGTTGCAAACAAATCCATATGTGCAAATTCACTACTTAATATGAAAGAGGAGAGGGGCTAAAGTGGAACCTTGAGGTATGCCTGAATGAATAATACAAGTTTGTGAGGTAATATTGTCAATGGTTACATGCTGAGACCTTTGATTTAGTTATGATCTAAACCAGTTTAAAGAACTATCACATCGTAACAGTTCAACTTTTGCAGCAGAATTCCTTGATCAAGGTCTAAGATTTTCTTGAAAGTAAAAAAAAATCCAGTCAAAGAACCATTACCCATTTCTTGCAGCCAAAGATCTGTTGAACTGATGAGTTCTGTCTGGCATGAGCGACATTTTTTAAACTCATATCTCTGTCCATTGCAATATAAAGTAATTTTAAAACAATTTATAGACCTGCTTAGCTATTTGCTTTTCAAATAATTTTGATAATATGTCAGGTAGAATGCATATAGGTCTATAATTCTCAGATCCTCCTTTTCTTCTACATTTTTACAGATAGGTGTAACTTTTGCATTTCTGAGGGTACCTGCAAAGTTACCAATCAATAAACCTAAGTTTATTATAAGCATTAAGGACTGTTTTTGTGTAAAGCTGCAAGTTTTGATTCTAGCAAGTTAAAGAATTGTGGACCATTGCCATCAAGTCCAAGAACTTATTTACATTCAACTTATTGGGCATATAAAAAACCTCAGCTTCAGTAACATTATCTACTGGAAAAAAATATATGTCATATAGCTTGCATAAGTGATGCAAAGACATCAAGCACAACTGGAGTGTTGACCTGGTTTTGAATACAGTGACTGGAATGTTAGTCTGGTTTTGAATACAGTTACTGAATTATTGACCTGGTTTTGACTACAGTGACTGGAGTGTTGGCCTGGTTTGGAATACAGTAACTAGAGTGTTGGCATGGTTTTGATGACAGTGACTGGAGTGTTGGCCTGGTTTTGAATGCAGTCACTGAAGTGTTAGCCTGGTTTTGAATACAGCAATTGGAGAGGCTTATGAAGAAATTATCAAAATTTTCAACAATATTTTCAACAATATTGTCATCATTTTGTTTAAGTCTGGGTGGAAAACAATTGTTAGTGGATGCATTCACTTTTTTTAGATGCTTCCAAAGTGTCTAAATTTCATCAATAGCATCGTTACAGTATTCTTCTTTTGCTCTATGAAGAAGGTACTTAGCTTTATTTCTCCATTTTCTATATTTTTTATGTCTATTTGTGATATTTATTCCTTCGTTGATTAGCCTCACTGATCACAGGGTAATTCACTTGGATTTAATTTGGTGTTTAACCCTTTTGTTTTAAATGGGCATGATTATTTAAGACTGTATTTAATAAATGATGCCATATGTCTCAGGCAGTGTTGGCAATAGCTATATTGATAAATGAGTGGAAAGATTTGCAAATTAAATCATTTAAGGACTTTTTCCTCATCAAACTTTGTAAAGTCAAATTGTCATTGAATGTGGTGACTATTTTTTAACAGTACGGGAACAAATCTAATTAAAGAGCCTGGACAGTGGTCACTCATCACATACACTGGCACATTAAAAATATTTGTATTTTCAGGTGCATTTGGATATGCATTGATCATTGATGGTAGCACTTACATCCATTACTCTAGCTGGAGAGTTAATCATTTAGGTGAAACTGTAAGTTTCAGACCCAGAATACTGACCGATACAGTTTGCTGTAACATTAATTTAATAAGATAAGATTTAATTAACATCAGCATGACTTAAAACATTAATTCAACATAAGCTATGATTATCATGTTACAGACATTACACAAAACAAATGAGGCATTAAAACAAGCATGATTAGCAAGACATACCAATACATCATAACACATAAATTTAAATTGGACAAAATGCACAATGTGTGACTTGAGAAATGAGCAAGCAATGCATTTTAAAAGTCAGTGAGTAAACATGAATTTAGTATCCGGAAAAATTAAAAAACATAATTTAAATTAAAATTATTGGTCAAAACTGAAATTTAAAATAAATGCAGAAGCAGCAAAATTAAGACTGAAAAGCATGCACTGATGCAGCATACACCTTACCAAAAAGAAAGGAGTTATCAGTAGGGCACTACTGTAGTACTTAAGACAAGGACAGATAAACAAATGCTATGCAAACATAAGTTGTCATCATGATGGGGAGGGGGGAGTATTATTTACAGATATTGCATTTACAGTCTTTACCATTCCAGGATAGAATTAAAGATCTAAATGAATTAAAGTTTGATTGATCTCTGAAGTGATTTGGTAGCTCATGCCACAAAGTGGCAGCTGCAAATATAAAAATTGTTTTGCCAAATGTTGAGGTTTTAATGCTTGGGACATCTAAAATATTTGAATATCTAAAGTTATGTTTATTGTATTTTAAACATATTGAATCATCCCAACATCTGGCAGCTTGCTTATTCAGTATTTTGAAAGCCTCTGAAGTCATAACCCAAAGTCTGTGCACCTTTAGAGTTGGCATTTTTGCCATAAGTTTACGATAGCTCCTCGTGAAATCATTATACTCAAATCCCAAAGCACACTCTTGTATTTTTTTCAAGTTTATTAGTGTTCATGTTGCTGCAGAAATGCCAGGCTAATGACAGAAATTGAAACTGGACAGGACAAATTTATATAAGATTGTTAGTTTGTTGAGTCAAATTAGCTTATGACTAGTGCATTTCAAGAAAGGTAGCTGCCTTGAATGTTTCCTACAGAGATTTTTTTATATGTGAATCGAATTGCTATTGATAGTCAATGTTAATTCCAAGCAGTTTAATAATTTCTTCACAATTTATAACAGCACTGCTTATGTTTAGTACAGGCTCCATACTGAATGTCTTTTTATCCAGAGGTAGTGCTTGAAACTTTTCAGGGTTGGCTTGTATTTTCTTAGCAGTGAACCTGTCAATCAGAATGTTCAGCTCTGCTTCAAGTGTGTTACTAAGAATGTTAAAATCCAGTGAAGAAAAGAACAAAGTATTATCATCAGCATAGTTATATAAAGAGTCATATCTAATGAAATAGAAGATATCATTGATAAAAAAAGTAATGGTCCAAGGATTGCTCCCTGAGGACCCCCCCCCCCCACTTTGAATTTCAGATGAACTACTCAGGACACCCTGCAACTTAATTTGCTCTTTATGATTTGACAAATAGCTCAGTAAGAGCCCTACTGAGTCATCTGGCATACCATGAACCCTTAGATAACATCATGAGAGAGACAGTCAAAAGTTCATCAGGACTGCAGCTACATATTTGGTTTCATCAAGAGCCTTCCTATAGTCTTCAAGCAAGCATAACAGAGTGGCTCATAGCATTGATTTTCAGGGACTGTACTATGCATGAATGCACTTTTAGACTAGATTGCTCTTCATTGCCTTGAAAACTATTTACATTAACACATACAGAACAAAACATATACGACACATTTGTTGTTCCATGACAACATTTAGTACAGCTGGACACATCAGCATGTTCAATACAAGATGGATCTAAATATGTACATGTAGACATGGACATATTATAGACTTAAGGCACCTCAGTGGAAAATGTAACATCAATAAGATTACATAATTCACTAAAATTATACAGAGAAGATACAGTATTAGAAATATATGATATACTGCTAAAGTCAGATTTGTTATTCTTTGAATAACTATTACTTAACCCATGACAATAATCCAATGATACATGGAAAGAATTCAGTCTTCTCATACATCTAACAAGGGATTCAATCTTTTTTAGTAATTACTGGCTCTCAGATGTAGTTTTAGTCAAGTGGATTATTTCTACATTGCCATCTTCCTAATTCATGCTAAAGCATAAACAGCAATTTTTTGCATCCAGATATGTTACATAATTAGCACTGAATCCTCAATGATGTACATCGGAGATATAGCCCTGTTCTCCACAGTACAACCAGCAGTCAGCCTCAGTAGACTTCAACATATGAATGTAACAGTTCAGGTTTCTGAGCTATTGAGTCATGGTAGCTCAGCTGGTAGAGTGTTGGACTCATAATCCATGAGTCACAGGTTCAATACACACCATGCCTGCCTGTGCTCAGCTTCATCAGAGCATCTTTGGAAAAGGCATTTAGCTCCCTTGTCTTAAGTATGATTTTACCAACAATATATTACAAGTGAAACTGAAACCAATAAAATACAAACAAACATTGCTGACACAAATGAATGCCATCTTTGCAAAACAATTGGTTATTTATTTCATTTCTATCTTGTGTTAAGTACAAAACAAATAAAAGTAGGCATTGAAAATAACATTTCAATGATCTGTGGAATGCTGGACTGATATATGTTAATTTTTTAAGTTATTCCTATAACCTTTAAACACAAAAAAAAAAGAAGAAATTCAGTTTGGATTTCAGCTTTAAACAAATGCTTACATTGCTATTAGTGAGTCATTGTGATACATCTAAAATAATGCTATTCTCAGGTAAAAGTAACCAATGGCATGTAGACAATTCAAAATGGCCAGTATTTATATCTGAGGCCTTATTCTGATTGCAGTTGCTTGCTCTCCAAGAAAAACTGAACGACGAGTGGAATGACATTTAAGCCAGATGACCAAAAGCAACATTTCAAATTTCATTTGAAACAGCATAATGCTGCTTTGAATATTTCATGTTTATTTACAAATTATCATTTGAAGAAATAAACTACAATACTATATTAATTTTTACCTCCAAATTATCCAATCTATTATTGCGGAGCAAATAACTTGTACATTAAATAAATATATGTAAAGGCCAACTATGACAAAGATTAGAAAACTGAATGAGGATTGTTCATTTTTATTTCAACTGTCAAAGGAAAATAGTAATTTACTGCAAACAAAAAAAGAGCAAACAATCTTCAGCTATATGTGTATTTAGCAAACTATATCAAACAAAATCTACTGTATAAACTGCTTATAATACTAGATCAAATGCAAACTGCAAAGACCTAGATCTGCCATGCATAATGCACTGGTAGATCTGGGTCTGTGCAGTTTATTAGTTGCAATCAGTGGAACAAACAACATACGCCCTGATTGCAGGTGCATTATGCTATAGCAGATCAGGATCTTTCTTGTTAGCAGATTGACTCAACTTATGAGTATATACAACAATTACAGTTTCATGAGACTGCTCCATGGTCTAGTGGTTAGAGCATCCACCTCGGATGACTGAAAAATTGTTAAAGTTACGTTAAAAATCCAAATCGCACACACACACACACACACACACACACACACACACACACACACACACACACACACACACACACACACACACACACACACACACACACACACACACACACACACAGTTTCATGCAAGTCATTATACTAAATATCATTTGGCTGCCCAGTAAAGACCAATTATAATCAAGTTTTGAAACTGAATGAAGATTTTTCAGTTTTATTTTCACTGTCAAAATAACACAGTATTTTATTGCAAACATATACTGACGTTGCAAAACTCTCAAAGTAGTGAAAATCATGCAAAACATAAAAATTATATAAAATGACATTTCAATAACTATCTGATGAAAATGAGTAGAATTCTGCATCCCAGCTGCATATCCCCATGCTTTTCTCAGCTATGTTGAGCACCATTCCTAAATACCACCATCCTCACCTCCATGTCATGTGCTCTATGCCAATCTTGAATATATATTAAATGCTAAATTTGTAACATTCCTTGTATACCAAAATGATATAATGCTTAAATGTATTTATTGTATGGGATTGAGACTTACTCTGAATGAAGATTTTCATAAGAGTAGATATTCTTCCACAGATTGGTGGTGTTCCGGGCATGACTTCCAGACACCTGTACCATATTAACTTTGGGAGGATTTCGTACAAGGGCTGCATGATCTTTCAAGATATCCTGGACTTTCTGACAGCAAAAACAAGAAATGTGATGTTTTGTAAGAAAGGCATATCTGAAGTATTCGCTCCCTGTAAACAACAACCAGAATAACATGGTGAAAACCACAACTTTTGCCAGAAATACAACCTGTTTAATGGTATTTTCACATGAAGTGCCTTCATCATCCATTGTGGAATTGTACTTATGACCAGAAGGGTGTGGGTCCAGTTCCCACCATTGGATCACAGCAGGTACTATGGTGTGTCATTGGGCAAATTGTTTTACTCTACTTGCCTTGGTATGATATATATATATATATATATATATATAAACTTCTTCTCTTAGCAATCTGATGTATATACCGTGATACAAAAACTAAACACATTACTGATACATGGAACCTTCAGTGTAAGATGTCTAGCCTAATATTTATGTTGTTTGGGTTTCGCATCAAAAACACAGTAAAAACAAACATTCAAGTAAAAAATAAACTGTTCTATGCAGTACCAATATAGAAGATAAGTACTGAAAAAAATCTCTCAAACGAGACAATGCATGGGTCTATTTCAGTCAAAACATCTGGCATGTACAAGGACTGAAAGGTTTGTACTTTTTCCAAGGTTTTCTGTTTCCTCCCACTTAAAGGCAACATAAACTTACCTCAGGGTCTGTGATGTGCAGGAAATGTGCCTGCATCTTAACGAGAGGATCCAGATTGTTCAACTGTCGCAGTTGGGTCCACTGTTTCTCCTGATGTGGATCACGTTCTGGCTTCAGCAAAATGTATGGCAGCCAGTTGGACTCCTGCCGCAGGGTATGCTGGGGGGACTCTGATCCCCATGACTCCTGGCCAGCCTGGTGAAGGCAAGGAAAAACAGGGATAAAAATATGACCATCATAACATTTGGTTCATTTATCAAATACAAAGCTGTTCCTAGTGGACTTTGTCTATAGGTTTCTTTCAGTGAAAGCTGAATGGAATGAGCATTTTGAAAAGCAACTAGATACAATGATAGTTGACCAAAATGAAGTATACAATCATACCTCTATTCTGTCATATGTCTTGAACGTGTTGTAGTGTTCCTGTCTTAGGAATATCTGTTTAAACTTGCGGTTGACCTCAGCAAACATTTCCATCTCATCACCAGTGTTGTGTATTGCATCAAGGTTCTGAAATGGTGGCAGCACTGGTAATCAGAATAACATCTGATTGATGGCATGTATAAAGTTCTTAAAATGGTGGCTTGGATAATACACACCATGAAGCAAGTATAAATATGTGCTACAGTTGTGGAAAGCATCCACATAGAACAAACTTGTATTTCTAAAATCCAGGTCAAAATTATCATGTATACACAGAATTAAAATACAAAAATCTGTATTACCCATCATCCTTAGTGTGTAATCTTACACATGAAAACTTTTTACAACATTTATGAAGCAGGAATCATAAGTAGACTGATGAAAAAAATAAAACAAAATTAAAACAAGATAATTATCTCAAGTTAGATACAAATCTTTGAATGTATGCATCAACAAAAATATAATTTTTTTGTATAAAAACAAAAATTGGTACAGATAAACAAAACACATTAATTGTAAATGGAATCTTTTAGAATCAGATATATCAACAGTTGGCAAGAAAACAGATCACTAAATTGAAAGAGGTCAAGGTCAGGTCACTGGTTTGAGACCCCTCCTAAAAATCATTACTTTCATTAATTTAAAAATCACTAAAAATCAAACGACTAAATGATTGAAGGAAGAGAACAGTTTTATGCAAATCACCAACTTGAGCCAGTGCAAAAAATTGTGTATTCTTAATATTCAACAACTTAATGTGGCAGGGGCATATAAGGTCTGACCTTCTGCAAGTCCTGTTATGATTTGTGTTGCAGCAATGTATTCTTGTTCCATCAACATATTTCTAGTTTTATAATAAGATCATATGTTATTACATGCACACAGACATTCAGAAAGGAAGCTTAAAAGAGATTTTAGTACATGGAAATCATACATGCTATTACAAGTACATACATGCTAGTGTGGCTTAAGTCCTTGGAAATCATATATGCTGTTACAAGTACATAGACACTGGCGTGATTTAAGTCCATGGAAATCACATATACTATTACAAGTGCATAGACACTGGTATAGCTTAAGTCATTGGAAATCACATACACTATTACAAGTGCATAGACACTGGTATGGCTTAAGTCATTGGAAATCATAGATACTATTACAATTAAACAGACACTGGTATGGCTTAAGTCATTGAAATCACATAATTGCATGCTATTACAAGTACACAGACATTCAGAAGGAAAGCTAGGTATGGCTTAAGTCCTTGGAAATCACATATACTTTTACAAGCACATAGACACTGGTATGGCTTAAGTCATTGGAAATCACATATACTATTACAAGTACATAGACACTGGTATGGCTTAAGTCCTTGGAAATCACATATACTATTACAAGCACATAGACACTAGCATGGATTAAGTCCTTGGAAATCACATATGCTATTACAAGTACATAGACACTGGTATGGCTTAAGTCATTGGAAATCATATATACTATTACAAGTACATATAACACTGGCATGGCATAAGTCATTGGAAATCATATATACTATTACAAGTACTGAGATACTGATATGGCTATAGTCAATGAAAATCATATATACTATTACAAGTACATATACACTGGCATGGCTAAGTCCTTTGAAATTACATATGCTATTACAAGTACATAGACACTGGCATGACCTAAGTCCTTGGAAATCACATATGCTATTACAAGTACATAGACAGTCAGAAGGAAAGCTAGGTGTGGCTTCAATTCATGGAAATCATGTATCTATGTTATTACATGTACTCACACATTTGATGCCATATACATTTAGAAGGAAAGCTAGGTGTGGCTTCAGTTCTTGGAAATCACACACATGGAATGGTATATCTTTATTCTCTTCATCTGTAGCTAAACCTCCACCTGGTTTATAAAAAGTTGTTTCTTACTAGTTTGAGTGATCTTGAATGAATTAATGTTTGCTATCTACTGGTTTGCATACAGTGTACTTGAAAAACTCAATAATATAGTAAGATGCTTATTTTATTGCAATCAGTGTAACTGTTACAAAGCATCTCAGAAAACTCTGAAAAACTGAGACACTAATGTGAAGGGGAACTACACTAGCATCTCCAAGTAAAATCCTATTTATCTGTAGCATAAATCTAGTCAGCTTTTAATTTCATATGCATAATAAAACTTTCAATTACATCATTTCTACATAAAAGATCTATGTATATGACAATATATTTCTAAGTTTTTCATTTTTCCTGAATATTGTTGTTCAGACATCCCATATTTTGGAATGTGTCACGGCATGATATGATGATTTCTTTTGATGAGGTACCTTTTTTATGTGCCATTTCTGAGGTACAGTATTTCCTCACTATAACGTGGTTCATGGAAACAATAAAAGTGAATCATCACAATGGGAATGAGGATCCCCATTCACTGACTAATCATCAATGACAAAACTGGAAGTAGGTCCAACCTACAAAGGTGAGGCTGTGGTGTCCAAAGTACAGCTGCCTAAAAAATTAGGTTCATGGAAAAATAATACTGTGGATGCTGAGTCACCAAGCAAGGGAAACTTTCAGATGAGCAAAAAACCATCTATCAGTATAAGCCCACATTTTAGGTAATGATTTATTAGATTAGATCAAATACATCCACATCATCCCAATACAGCTGAATATTCAAACGCCATTGTCAGGGTCTTAGCATGCATCCAATTTCTGTATTTTGTCTTCATTTGCTTCCTTTGAGAGAAGCCTTTCTTGTATATGGCCCAATTGGTTGGTAGATACAGGATAACAGATGTATCAAAATGTGAAGTATCCAAAATACCTCCACACGTTGACATTGGGAATCAGACACTGTATAAACAATGTAGAGTTTTGACTCAAGCTGCAAGCATCTATTGTACACAGATTATATGCAAATTATTTCCCTTCTCATCTCACCAGCAGATTGATATGCTCTCTATTCACAAGTGGTCATCAGAAACAGGTCATTGTTTTTTATTTTTCACATGATTAATATTAATTCTTTTGACACTAAAAAATATTTAATTTATGGATTCAATCTGCTCAATAATAGTTAAAAATCCAACTTACAATGGACTATAAGCTACTCACTGTTTTGCACCAGTCTGCCATGAAATTAGCTGGCATTGGACCAATGGGCTGGCAACAATTGTGCACACTGGTTGTGGTGTTTGAGTGATTGAGATGTATGATGGGTTGTGCTGTATGCCATTATGCTGTATGAAGGACTGTGTTGAAGGATGGGCTGTGTGTTGTAGGATGAACTGAGCTGTATGCAGAACTGGATGTTGTATGATTGGCTGAGTTGTATCAAGGATAGTGTTTTGTATGATGGGCTGTTTTTTATGATGGAGAGTGTGTTGTATGATTGACTGAACTGTATGATGGAGAGCGTGTTGAATGATGGGGTGAGTTGTATGAAGGATATTGTGTTGTATAATGAACTTTGTGTTGTATGATGAGCTGTGTTGTATGATGGACTGTGTGTTGAATGATGGGGTGAGTTGTATGAAGGGCTTGTGTTGTATTTTGAATGATTTTTTGTATGATGGCCTAAGTTGCAAGCATGTGTTGTATGATGGATGAGCACAGTTGTATTAGGGACTAGATGTTGTATGATGGAAAGAGTTGTATGAGGGACTGTGTTGTATGTTGTGTTGAGCTGTATGAGGGACTGTTTAGTATGATGGTTTTGAGCTGTATGAGGGACTGTGTTGTATGATGGAAATGACTTATATGAGGGACTGTGTTGTATGATAACTGAGTTGTATGAGGGACTGTGTGTTGTACAATGTGTTGAGTTGTATGAGGGACTGTTTAGTATGATGGTTTTGAGTTGTATGAGGGACTGCCTGTTGTATGATGGGTTGAATTGTATGATGGACTGTGTTGTATGATGGGTTGCATTGTATGAGGGACTGTGTGTTGTAATTTTGAGTTGTATGAGGGACTGTGTTGTATGATGGGTTGAGTTGTATGAGGGACTGTGTTGAATGATTGGTTGAGTTGTATGAGAGACTGTGTGTTGTATGATGGATTGGGTTGTATGAGGGACTGTATGTTGTATGATATATTGAGTTGTATGAGGGACTTTGCTGTATGATGGATTAAGCTTAATAAGGGACAAGGCTAAAATGGGGATCCTTAATGTGATAGAACACTGTATCAGGAAACTTATTTTTATGCACAGTTGTTTAACCAGACCATTGCTGCCAACCCCCAAATACAACAATACTGATTGCTTATGACAAAAATACTGATTTTCAGGACCAAATGCTGATTTTTAAAAATTGTAATGCATATGTAACTACTTACAACATATACAACGATCAGTAAGGTAGGACAGTGCCTTACATAATTATTTAATGTCAAAGATGCATGTGTTGCACACTTGCACCTTCTGGACGGGCACCCTGTTCCATTCGGGTGCCCATTCAGAAGGTGCAAGAGTGCAACTCACTCAGACACAGGCTGTTTATAGGAGCCTTTTCCACACCTTGTTTATTTTTTTCAATTATTATCAATTCCAATGTACCAACTTTCACTGATAATCTCAATTCTGTGTGATTTTCTTACTGAACTGTTTTCATTCTAGCATACGAGTAATCCTTTGCGATTTTACTGTCTGGAAAACGCGTGCAAAATAAATCGCCAGCAACACTAGTAACTGAAAGAGGAAGGTTCATTTCTAAAAGAAATTTAATAAACCGAATTTCAATCAAATTACATCAAGGTTCTCTCTGGTATTTATATACATCCAAGTTCAGGCCGAGCTGTTTATGATGAAGCAGCAAGCTGATGTTTATTAGTTGTTTCGTGCTCTTGTATTTCATGTGCTCCTCCATGCCCAATAGCGAAATCACATTGCACAATTTCCAAAACGTAAAGTCTTCTCCTTTACTAGATGATTTCACAAATCTAAACAAGACGGCACAATTGTCCTTTCAGTTCTGTTTTCTTGTCTTTTCTGGTGAAAATTCTGAATATTCTGCTTTCTTATTCAACATGAATATTACAAAGATGAGACAAAGTGGTAGCGGTAACTGTTTGCGAAATCCAATATGGTGGATAAAGACAGGCATGGTAGCCTCGATTTCGAATGAACCAATCATATTGTAGAACTGTATTCCTATATACATGCGATATATTTCTATCAGAATGGAACTGAGTGCCCATTCTAAACTGAAAATTGCAAGAAAATTTGTTATTATTTTTTTAAAATTAAAAAACGTATTTTTTGCAAAACAAAACGTACACCTGTATTCAGGTCCAAAATACGGGACAAATACAGACAATAACTAAATATTAAGCATTCTGCTGTTTAGTTCATATGAGATATTTGTTTTTTTGACTCAGTAATCTGACAATCAAGCAGACTCCTCCAAAGTGCTAACATAATAAAACAAATGTGAAATTTGCACACCTCTAAACTGAAAAAAGTCTGAACGCCATAATAGGTAAATACATGGACAGATATTACATATCATTCATTGATCTGTCACAAGATCATGACAAGAGAATGCAGTTGCGTAAGATTAAATTATTGTACAATCTGATATGACACAAGATTATCAGTGTTTCATACTGAAGGAAAGTTTTGAAGAAAAATATTATTTGAAAAAAACAACAACATAGATGAAGACTACATCAAGGAAAAAAATTGTACAAACAGAGGATCCTATGTAGGTGTTCACTGTTTACAAGATTTTTGAAACACATCGATAACATTACATGTCACTGGCTGATTACAAGAGAGGTTGTGTGGAATCATTCAACCAGTGAAATCAATCTTATATCCAATGAGCCCAAGTGTAAGTTTTTCTCTTAATCAACTACTGCATATATTTGCTTATAAGTCAAGTCAAAATGCAAACAACATAGACCCTGATTAGCCATAGCATAATGCCTCAGCTGATTACAGTCTATCTTGTTTGTTCTACTGACTACTTCTAACAAACTATACAGACCCAGATCTGCCAGCACATTATGCAATGGCAGATCTGGGTCTGTGCTGAGTTTGCAGTTGGACTCATCTTAAAAGTGAGTAATTACAGTACATGAGAAGGCTTTGCAATATTCTGTGATATAGTTAAATTCTGTTACTAATTGTTCTGTCTCTGGATGATAAACAATATTTAAGGTGTGGAGTTATGAGACCAATATAAAAACCAATCTTGTGTGTTTAATAAGACATAACTCACCACAAGCTGCTGCAGCATATGACAAGGCTGATGAGGGCAATGGTGTGGTTGAGAGGAGAGTAGGGTTGATAGGTGGAGGCTGTGGTATCGATGACTGAGTGGTTGGGGAAATGCCAGAACTGGGTCGAGATATCCCAGATTTGGGTCTCTGGAATCCTCCTATGTCATCCTGGTACCTTGAAGACATTCTTGACCCAGGTGTGAGTTCTTCCTACATAAAGAAAATAAGCAAGCATCCCCTTTTAGTTGATAATCACTGGCTGAGTAAACTGTCTCTGCTTAAAAAATTCAGGCATAATGTTTTGGTGAAATCAGGAATCATCAACAGTGTTCTATCTTTAAAAGACTACCCATGTTTCATTTACTATGAAATTTGTTTTAAAAATCACTATTAGTGATGCATAATTTTAAAGTCAGAGGTTTAAAAAAATCTGGAAATAATTGTAAATAGACCTATTAGTCAATAAGTTATAAAAAAACATGCTTTTTTACATACAATTGTAATGACCAAAAAATCCTAAATTTATAAAGAACTGGATTTTTCATCCTCTTCCTTAATTTAATTTTCCTAATAATGTTTAACTGATTAAGCAATTTATTCCCCATTTCTGGTTTGAATGTGAACTTTATGATCTAACAGGAATGCAGCTGCTTTATTCTTTATGGATTGAAGTGAACATATGCAAAACTGCTCATAACGAATATACAGAAACAAACTGTTAACAACTTTTCCAGTATATTTCATATAACTTCATTTATGTTATCAACTTCCATAACTTCCTTTATAAAATGAAGTGACAAAAGATCTGAAGTGGACTACAGGGGTGGAATTTGATAAAATCATATAGCTGTTGGACTGCGATTTGACAAAAATCATAAGAGGCTTCTAGTGTCTGGATTTGACAACAATTTCAAATGGCATGCAAGCGTGGAATCTGACAAAAATCTGAGGTGGCTACTAAGGACTGACTTTGACAAAATTCTGGAACAGCCTGCAGATTGGCGTTTGACAAAAATGGGAAGAAGCCTGCAGGGTTGGATTCCTACACAACCCTGAAGTGGTCAAAATGGTTTGAATCTGAAAACAATCTGAAGTAGCCTACAGAGTTGGATTCTTACACAAATCTTAAGTGGTTGGCAGGGTTTGAATCTGACAGAAATCTAAAGAGGCATGCAAAACCATGATATGCCAAAAAATTTGAAATGGCCTGCAGGACGAGGATTTACTAAAACTCAGAAGTGTTCTTCAAGGCTCTGATCTGAAAATAATATATGAAGCAGCCTGAAGGACTAGGATTATACAAAAATCTGAAGCGACCTGTTGGGCCTGGATTTGAAAAAAAATATCTAATGTGGCCACCAGGGTTGGAATCTAATAAAAACCTGACATGGTCTGCAGGCTGGAATTTGGCAAAAAAATCTGATGTGATCTGCATGGATGGGATTTGATAGCTCTCTGCATAATATTGCATTTTACTGGTGAGTTACATGCATCAAACTGTGGACAGCGTAGACCCAGCTCTGAAGAACATTATTCACACATACATCTAGGTCTAAATTATTTCCCCAATATCACAAGTAAAACAAACAGCATACATTCTGATCTACCTGTGCATCATGCAAAGAGTGATCCAACATGCTGTTCATTTCTAAGTACATATTGTAATATACCAATAAATATGGTACACTGAATAAAAAAGGGACCTTTTGTTAACTCACAGCAAGTTGCAAGGTTATAGAACCCTTTGCTCATTTTGCAACAGCCATACCTGCTCTTGGGTTTCCTTGTCAGGAGCAATGACTGTTTTGTGTAGTACTGGGATCCACTGCAGCACCTGGAAGAAACAATCAAAGTGATAGCAATACTGAAAACAAGAGTCTCAAGAAAAACTAATGATCCTTGGATCCATCTCAGAAAAAAAGGCCGTAAGATTGTCTTTTTGAATCACAGATACTAATTTTGCATATTAGCATAGTCCAAAACTTTCCTCAAGTTACTTCTACATTGGACTGCTTCAGAAATAATAGAGGTGTAAAGAAAAGAAATATATTCCAAACTGCCACTGATTTTTTAATGTCATACTTAGATGCTAGGAATGCAATAATCCAATACAACTTGGCATGTTTAAAAATGTCTGCATCCTGCTAGCCCTGCCCCCAAGAAGACTGACTAACTCCTCTAAACCCTGTGCAATTATTGTCTTTATTTCAGCCCATAAGGGTAACACATCAAAACTTTTAAATGGCTCTCCTAGACTGTATACTAGTCAAGTCTATCAAGGACAAATTCACTGTCTATTGTCCATGTCTATATCTTACCTTTGCATACTGGTTAAATCTTTTGATGGAATGGAAATGACAGACAAGTGATCTCAGGTATATCAGTATGTCATCTAACTTGACGGCTTGCATCCCCACATCAGTGTTATCAAGACTAGCTTCTCTAGCAACTGCCAGTCTCTGAGCCCTCTGTATGCAATCATTGTATTCAGCCAGAATGTGACTAAAGTAGGAAAAAGTTGATTTGTAATAGCCTGATCATCATTTTAATTATGTAAGAATCAGATTGGAAATTGAATAACATTAAACCAGTTATATTTAAACAGCTTTAATATATGTAGTGAACATTTTACTAGTGATCCTTCAGTATAAACATGTAGTACTTGAATGACATAGTGCTTTTTTGCAAAAAGATAGCCTAGTTCAAATTCTAATGTAGTGCTTCAACATCAAAGTGCTTGTCTGCAACAAGATAGTCTAGTTTCAGTTCCAGTGTAGTGCTTGTATGACATAGTGGTTGTCTGCAAGAATATAGCCTAGTTCCAATTCTAATGTAGTACATGACATAGTGCTTGTTTGCAACAAGATAGCCTAGTTCCAATTCTAATATAGTGCTTCAACAACAAAGTGCTTGTTTGTAACAATATAGTATAGTTTCAATTCCAATGTAGTGCTTGTATGACATAGTGGTTGTCTGCAAGACGATAGCCTAGTTCCAATTCTAATGTAGTACATGACATAGTACTTGTTTGCAACAAGATAGCCTAGTTCCAATTCTAATGTAGTGCTTCAACAACAAAGTGCATGTTTGCAACAAGATAGTCTAGTTTCAATCCCAATGTAGTGCTTGTATGACATAGTGGTTGTCTGCAAGAATATAGCCTAGTTCCAATTCTAATGTAGTACATGACATAGTGCTTGTTTGCAACAAGATAGCCTAGTTCCAATTCTAATATAATGCTTCAGCAACAAAGTGCTTGTTTGCAACAATATAGTCTAGTTTCAATTCCAATGTAGTGCTTGTATGACATAGTGGTTGTCTGCAAGAAGATAGCATAGTTCCAATTCTAATGTAGTACATGACATAGTGCTTGTTTGCAACAAGATAGCCTAGTTCCAGTTCTAATGTATTACTTGAATGACATAATGCTTGTTTGCAACAAGATAGCCTAGTTCCAATTCTAATGTAATACTTGAATGACACTGCTTGTCTGAAAGAAGACAGCCTAGTTCCAATTCTAATGTAGTACTTGAATGACATAGTGCTTGTTTGCAACAAGACAGCCTAGTTCCAATTCTAATGTAGTACTTGAATGACACAGTGCTTGTCTGCAACAAGATTGCCTAGTTCCAGTTCTAATGTAGTAATTGAATGACATAGTGCTTGTTTGCAACAAGACAGCCTAGCTCCAATTCTAATGTAATACTTGAATGACATAGTGCTTGTCTGCAAGAAGATAGCCTAGTTCCAATTCTAATGTAGTACCTGAATGACATAGTGCTTGTTTGCAACAAGACAGCCTAGTTCCAGTTCTAATGTAGTATTTGAATGACATAGTGCTTGTCAGCAACAAGATTGCCTAGTTCCAGTTCTAATGTAGTAATTGAATGACATAGTGCTTGACTGCAATAAAATTGCCAAGTTCCAATTTTAATGTAATACCTGAATGACATAGTGCTTGTCTGCAACAAGATAGCCTAGTTCCAATTCTAATGTAATACTTGAATGGCATAGTGCTTGTCTGCAAGAAGATAGCCTAGTTCCAATTCTAATGTAGCACTTGAGTGACATAGTGCTTGTCAGCAACAAGATAGCCTAGTTCCAGTTCTAATGTAGTAATTGAATGACATAGTGCTTGACTACAATAAGATTGCCTAGTTCCAATTCTAATGTAGTACTTGAATGACACAGTGCTTGTGTGTCTAGTTCCATTTCTAATGCGCAGCTTTAATGACAAAGTGCTTATATGTCTAGTTCCAATTCTGAGGTAGTACTTGAATGACATTGTGCTTGTCTGTCTAGTGGCAATTCTAATGTAGTACTTCAAACTATTTCTTTCATTCAGAAGTGAATTATATCCAAATTATGAGAATCATTTTAGTTAATCAAACTTGACTTAAGATGCTTTGAATGCAATCACAAGCATAAATACAGTCTGGCCATATGCATAGATACATAAATTCAAATATGCACCAAACACAGTGGAATGTGCTACCCCTTGATTCTACAATATGTAACATTAACACAAGTTTTATATAAGAAACAATATTATCATATAGAAATGTTAATTTGCCTTCTTCTGATATAAAACACACACACACACACACACACACACACACACACACACACACACACACACACACACACACACACACACACACACACACACACACACACACACACACACACAGAGAGTGCATTTACTATCTATATGAGGATGTACCTGAGTCTCTTTTGGTAGTGTGTGTAGAGAACCTCTATGGTGCTTGTGTGCTCACAGAACCTCTTCCACCTCAGCATATGAAGGAACTTACTCTGTACTAGCTGGTGGATGCGGTCAATGAAATACTGTCAACAAATGATAATACTAACATATGTATTGCAAAGTAAGGAAATGAAAAACCAAACTCACACAGTCTGGTGCATATTCCTCCATGCAAGATAAACACATGTAACATTCACTGATTTCAGTTTAGAAATATGTCATAATAAAATTTGTTATAGAAGTACAGATCATAAGCAAAAATAATATACCAAGGGGATTTTAAGTTGCTGTATGATGCTGAGCATTTTGGGAAAACCAGACGAAATAAAAAATAAAAGTTATTTTAATTTTTTCATTCATGATTATAGTTTGTAAGGGTCATTTAGTTAATGATATTTTAAATACTGAATTTCATATCAATCATAAGTTCACAGTGAAAGATAAATCATGTATCAAGTGCATAGATTCATTAATAAAGTTCCAAGGTTGTATTGCGCTATTGTTGAAGTAAACATCATGTGATCCAATAAGGACATGAGTTTTTAAAAGGCCAGGCTGACCTAATTTCTGAATGGTTAACATCTGATCTTGTTTACTAGCTGAACTTATTCTAGAAGGAATATGCATCTTTCATTTGTTTTTGAAACTATGACTTAGCTTTGTATATAAGAGAATTATTATGTAGAATTAGGCATTCTTATTAGTGCTACCAGTCTTGGAAGTTATTATGTTATCATTTGTTAGGATTACAGTGAAAGCAATATTCAGATTAACTGAAATAACAGCTGTCAATGAAATATTGTGAATTCACTTAAAGACTATTAGGATATTTGCTAGTTGTTTTGGAATTACTGTGAATTCATTTAATGGCATTTTGGGATCATAGTGATTCTTCTGTACTGTTGATATATCAGTACACTACATGACATCATTCTGAATACCTTTGGAACTCATTTGGATTAATCTATACTTTTGGAATTGATATAACATTTAAGACTTTAGAATTTCATTCACTGTGCTGTAAGTTATTTTTAATTATTGCACTTTGTATTTCAGGGAAATAAATTATATTTTCAATTAAACAAATCTTTTGATTTTTGCACTTTCTTGTTACTTATTTGAAGACCACAGAGTCTTAACAGTAGGTAAATATGCTGCTTATAGTAAAATGTTGTAGGTTTGTAAACTTGCTCTGTTCAAGAAAGTGTTATAAGGCAGGACGCAAGCTGTATACAGTAAAATCTGTAGGTAGGTAGATAAACATGCAGTGTACAGTAAAATATTGATATAGGTACAGAACATATTGTGTACAGTAAAATATTGGTGTACATACATAGCATACTGTGTACAGTAAAATATCAGTTTAGGTACAGAACATGCTTTATACAGTAAAATAATGGTGTAGGTATAGAACAATTCATGTACAGTAAAATGATGATTATACAGTTAGAACTTCACCAGACTGTTTCATCATATGGACCATCAGAATATCCTCCAGATATACAAATGACGTCTATGTTGTCCACCTCACCTGGTATAAAATCAGAGTACATGTATCTAGAGATCTATGCAGTTCACCTGGTATAAAAACAAGTACATGTATCTAGAGGTCTATGCAGTTCACCTCATCTGGTATAACAGAGTACATGTATCTAGAGGTTTATGTAGTGCAACTCCATTGGTATAAAACAGAGTGCATGTCTCTAGAGGTCTATTAAGTGAACCTCACCAGTGTACAGACAGTGTGTCTGGAGGTCTGTGTGGAGCAACTCACCTTTGACAAGAGTAGTGTATCTGAAGGTCTACACCAAACCTAGTGTAAAACACCGTGTCACAAGGTCTCCATTGTAAGAGCAAAGTATCTATAGGTCTATATGTAGTGCATCCCACTTGTTCTAAGAGCAATGCATCATGGAGTTTGTGTACCTCTACTGGTTTAAGATCAGTGCACATCACTTGGTGGAAAAGAAGTGCATCTGGAGTCTGATGTAATGCACTTCACATAGTGCAAAAGCAGTGTATCTGGATGACTATGCGATGCATTAGTGTTACAGCATTGTATCTAGAATACTATGTGGTACACCTCACCTGGTGCAAGAGCAGAGGAAGACTGCTGGCAGTGTATTCAAATTCCTCAGCAATCAGCATTTCTTCTCTTAATATTTCAGCATGCATGTTCAGATGGTGAGCCTCACTGACCTAAATCATGTAAATAAATAAATATATATATATATATATATATATATATATATATATATATATATATATATAATAACAAACATCCTAAATACAGCAGATCAGTGCACTTCACAAACATGGTGTAGCAAGTCAGAAACACTGGCCAAGTGTTCTCAAAATCTATGGATCCCATTATCATGACTCAAACAACAATTGCAATTACAAAAACATAAACATATGTATTTACAGACTGTTTTGTTATGGTGTGACCAAAATCATACAACCTAATACTAAAAGTATCCCAAAACAAGAGTCTCTAAAAAGCTATCCAGAAAAGAATTTCCAGGAATTCAAGATAAGACTATTTCTTTCTTTTAAGTGCTAAGTATTGAAACCATCTATTATAATTTTGAGCGATAACAAGATTTTCAAATTAGCCACTGTGAGAATCATATTAGATGTAAGATTGGCACCATTTTCATTTAAGACAAACTAGACATCAGTAGATGAAAACACCATGTACATATGACCATATATTCATCCGAAGTAGTGACAACAAGATTTTCAAGATGGCCACCATGTTGGCCATGTTGGATGTCCAAGCACAACCATTTTCATGGAAGATTAAATAGGGAATGAGATGAACATATGTGTTGTGTTTCATCACAATTCTCCAAGTAGTTTAGGTGAAGTAGCAATAACAAAATTGTGCTGAAAGATGAATAGACAAATGATGGACAACGAACAATATGCCATTCTATTAGGCTCTCCTGGTCTATAACCAGCACAGGTAAAAAGCATAAAACTGTATATTCTTGTACTTTTTAAATAGTGGCAAATCAAATATTTCAATTTGACAAGAATACTATCCAGCTGCAAAAGGAAGACAGGATGCAGCAAACTAACCAACACTTTATTATCAAAAACTTGATATTGTTCTAAATATCTTTATCATCATGTAATTTCAGTTATAACATTTGTGTTTTTTTAGACAGATACAAATAATCAGTGTATATCAAAGCATGGTTTCAGTAAATACAAAGAACACTATCAATGAAAATCAAAATTGCAAGACATACCCACTTTCAAACTCAACTCAAAAGTGTGACGTTTTATTGGAAAAATATCAAATCCTGACCAATCAGATGTCTGAATTCTAATCTGATTGGCTAACATCAAATCAATAAACAATCAGATGTCTGAATTCAGATGTCTGACTTGCTAACATCAAATCACTAACCAATCAAATGTCTCATTTCTACCATCTCAATGGCAAATATCCAATCACTGACCAATCGAATGTATGAATTATAGATGCCTGATGGCAAATATCAGATCACTGACCAATCAAATTTCTCAATTCTGTTGTCTGATTTGCAAGTATCAAATCACTGACCAATTAAATGTCTGAATTTTGATGTCTGATCATCTAACATCAAACCACTTACCAATCAGACATCCAAATGTTGAGTCAAGTCTGAATTTTTTGTAATTTAAGAGCCATATCTAATTACTTACTGCAGCTAATGCCCAGCATGCTAATTTGTTGCAATATACACTACTAAAATCACAGACAGATGAATTAGGCCTGGAGATCATAAAATCTGAGTCTGAGGCTGAGATTGAGTTCTCATTTTTCAGCCAATCTAAAGTTAGTTTTCAAAAGCAACATACTTTGTGATTGGTGGACAGACAGTCTCATGCCCAAACTCAGGTTATATAATCTCTAGGTCTGGGCTATATGCTGTACAGTCAAACCTTTCTGAAGAAATCATCAGTAGGTGTACAAATATAGCTTTAATCACCCAGTGGCCTTTAAGTGATATATCAATCATGCATCAAAGGGACTTGCTGAACCTGAGCACAGTACATTAGTGATCACTCTAGCAGGTTTGGCATTACATTAACATTCCTACCTTTCCCAAAACACTTTCATCATTTAGATCATTAAAGAAAATGAATGAAACTCACTTACCAGTAAAAATGTTGTTTCTGCCTATTTTTGTCTTACAGAAGATTTTCCCAGGCTGGCTTCAAGAACACAATTCATAACAATCAGGGATTGTTCTTGAGCCTGGATAGTGCAACAGCAAGGCACCTACTTTGCACCTTGCAGTCCCAGGTTTGGTTTTATATTGGTTTCCTCCAAATTCTCGAGTTTCCTCCACCAAAAAAAAACATATAACACCAAAGTTTGAGCCGTAAAACATTTGTATAAGTTGCGACTACTTGTTGTACAATCAAGATAAAATAAATAAAGTTTAATCATTCCGATTGTTTTTTTCTTCTACTGCTTTTATATTTACCTGCAATACTCTGTCAATTACGAGCTTTCTCTCTTTCATAAAATACTCTGCATCCTTTGGAAGTGGCACAGAACTACAACAAAAGAAGGCAATTATTACATTCAAATGTCTAAATCTTATTTTAGGGATATTTTAAAGTCAATAAAATGGACCCTTGGCCCAATAACTGTAGTGAAAAAGACAAACTAAATAAAAATTGTAATGAGTGTAAATTTATAGATTGGGAACTTGGATAGTGTGCATAGTTTTGAAATATTCTAACAAGGACAGGGTATATTTTGGTCCCTGAAGACCATTCTAAAATCCCCTTACCATCCATAACAGATTTATTTTTGTGGGTATAAAAGTGCATCAGGGATAAAACCCTCTAAAAAGTGTTGATAAAGAGCAATCTCCATATGCTGCCATTGACAAAGTTTTCACCACACTCAGGGATATTCTTGTGAATATCTTTCCAAAATGTGTGTAAGTATGTGGTAGTGTATGGCACAAACAGAAATATACCTGATGGGTTTATGTGGGATTTGATGGACCATCTCATTCTCTTCAATCTCTGCCTTTAGCTCATCCAAATCTTTCCGCAGGTCAATATCCAGATCCAGCACCTTGTCTGTTCCAGACACGCGATACAGATCTGCTAAATCTAGTGACATTCTGATTCTGAATATCTAGATTCCTTATTACTGCTTCTAAATATGTGTTCTGTCAATCCAGGACTCACCATGAAATCCTGAAACAGGCAAACAACCTAATGTTTTCTTGAAACTAAGAGTAAAGTATATTTTTCATATAGTCTATCATAAATCATTATTATACTTCATAAAAAGTAACAGTGTCAGTGATTTGCACTGAGAATGTCATAGGAGAGGGAATCTCTATCATGCAAAATTTTTATATCCTTTATGAAATCACAATCCCTCATGTAAACATTTCAGACCCAGGCTGAGCCCTTGTGAAACATAACTTGCCTGAGTGAACAAATCTTTATATATAAGGAATATAAATGTGTATTATGCTTGTCTGTATGTATATATGTAGACTCTGTACATAGTGCCATGACAATTGGTCTCTATTTACATTTATTGTTATGCAAACACAATATTTCACATTTTTGAACAGGTAGAGTCACTGGGTTTGTAATCAAAATTAAATGAACAGAAATGATATAAAGAAATTAAAGCATTAGCTGGTAACTAATGATTATTTTAGCATTTCTATATAACCCTGCTTGCAACCATGAACATTTATATAAATTACATAAAACTTTTACATCAATATATTTGAACTATATGAATATTTTAGACAAAAGTACACATGTATCAGGATCTGAATGATGAGATAGATGTACTGTGGAATTCTTATGAATGAAAGAAATGTGAAATATCACAATAGTGTAGAATAACAGTGTGAAATATCTCAGTGGTGTGTGATAAGAATTTGAAATATCACAATGTTGTGGGATAACAATTCTGAAGCATTTGCATGCATATTGGGTTTAGAACAGTCCTCACCAAATAAGTGATGAAGCAGAATTTTTTTCAGGCATTCTACTGAAAGTCAGACATGTCTCCTGATATTTGGATGGGTGTATTAAAATTTTTACAAAATTGCAATAATTAATTGGGTAACTTTTTTTATAAGTGTTGGTCTTGCGCATAATAGTATCTAAGTCTAATTATACCATCCCAGAATGCACCATCATGTAATGATTAAGCAATTTTTTGTTATTTTTATAAATACTACTGGTATCTAAAATGTGCTTGTGAGTGTGTGATTTTTCGTATGAGTTGATTTTAATTTAATTCCCGTACATTTTTTTATGGACAAAATACACAAATCTATGAATTAAGGCTTTTATATATATATATATATATATATATATATATATATATATATATATATATATATATATATATATATATATATATGTATATATTTTCATGTGTGTGTGTGTGTGTGTGTGTGTGTGTGTGTGTGTGTGTGTTTTACCTGAGGCAATGAATTCAGACTGCAAAAGAAACAATTTTTCCACAATGTAATCTGCATTTTATTTCTTAATTACAAAAGCCATTACATAACATCCAATCACTATCTTAAAAAAATGATTGTGCAGTGTCAGAAGATAACAGAAAATTTAAAAAAATAAAGATAATATTAATAAGTTAGAATTAGAAAATGATTCTTCTGCTCTCTACTATGGATTATGTACAATTTTGATCCAGACTATTGTGGTCTACCTTGTCAATTGTCAGTGATGGCACACAATGTTCAAGTGCATATCTTGCAGGCTTAAGACTCAGAGGGATTTCATCCTTTGTAAGGGTCTGCACTATAATAAGGGCATAAATAGACTGAGGTGGGTCTTATCCAATTGCAAGGCACATTTTAAGTAATAGTTTCAAATGGCAAACACACACAGTGTGACAATGGGTCTGATCATTTGCTAAAACCAAAAGTCCCACATCAAAACTATTGGCACTGTCATATAACATGCATGCATATTTATTTAAATTAAATTAAATACTAATTGTTGAGCAAAAACTAAATACAGTAGTTTAACAAAAGGTTCCTCAATTCTGATTGCTGAATGTTCTGCACCTTAAATGTCATCAGAAAACTTCAGAGTTTACAATGGTAGCCATGTACTAAACTGGGTCAAGAAAAGAGATTGTTGGGCCTATCATAACAAACAATACGGTAGTAAAAATTTGTTTTCAACAAATGCTGCTTTCATGTGACAGCATAAGATGCAACATTCAATCCAGTTTGTACTGGATCACACCACTAGGTTGACCTTGTCCAATATAGGTCATTATGTGTTCAGTACCGAAATATTTCTGTAATGGGTGCCTTTTTTTAGAATTTGATTATGCATACCTCTAGATGGTGATTAATCACTTTATTTGTATCCTCCTACATCCAGGTTCATTTGGAAGATCATTATTTATATGCCTCGATAAACACATATGACAAAACTCAATGTTAAAGTATGTGGACATTTTTGGAATAGGTCAACCTAGAATTGTGATCCAGTAAAAGCCAGATTGAATGTCACACTCTGTGTAGTCACAATGAAAGCTATGCAAGTTGAAAAATAAAATTTGTATTATACACTATTATGATGATTAGACCCAACTTGCTCTTTTGTTCACCCAGTTTAGTACCTGGTCAAAATCGTAATAGTCCAATCAAATTTTTTTTGCATGAAGTTTCTTGATGACAGTTACAGTGCAAAGCATTCAATAATCAGGATTGAATAAAATTTGTTTAAACTATGTTATATATAAATTTTAGAACAACAATTGATATTTAATTTAAGATGAGTAAATGCTCTTGCATGACCACAGCGACATTATATAAAAACACAAGGTGGAACACAATGTTCACATTCCTTTATACTAGTTCAGATGTTAATTAGGTCAAACGTACATAACCCTGGGAAGCACGTTCTTTAAAATCCGCAAAAGCATTTCTACAAGGGGAAACAATAAAAATCAAATAGCAAAAGAAAAAGAAGAAACCAGTGGAAATTTCTACACTGTACTGTACTGCCATACACCGGAATGGGCATATGCCTGTCCCTATTAATCAATATAGAAAGAAGCCGCAAAAATTAAAAGATAAACAGATAGACAGATAAACCTTGGAAGTGTTATGGGTTCATAATAAACCAGAAATATAACGCGTTTCAACTGTTTTGAGAGTCGTCTTGAAGATGTCAGTTGTAAGTGCGTCGAAGTCGCTCAGCAACGAAGCAAGGGGAAATCACTCTTGAACACACTAAGGTGATAGAGTAAAATTTCACTTTGTAAATTTTATGTCCCTATTGATCAGTCGTCACGAGATAAGTGAGTAGTTCATGTTGTAGTTTTCATACTATAAAATAGTTATTGGTAGTTAAAATTAACATTGCTGTGCTTTGAAATATTTGCTCTTGTAAGAGATTTTACACTTCTGTTGCATGCAGGGGAACGAAAATTTGAGTGAAGTTTCAAATTTTCCCAAATCCTCGTGATTCAAAGGTCGTGGGTTCGATATCCACCCAGGCCAGCCCTTGTTGACTGCTTCAGCGTGTCATTGTGGAAGGCACTTAGTTCCCATTTCCAAGGCATGTAAATAATGTGTTACAAATTCCAATAATTTTTTAAATAATTCCTTCGATACTATTTTGCCAGAGTCACAACTGCACTGTTTATCAAACAGTTTAACGTCATCTTTGATGTTATCACACGCGGAAATAAGTGATGTTGGAAATGACAAAAAAGTCAGTTAGTGTGTGAATTTCTTTTAAGAACATGTTGTGACAAAGAAGCAAGGCAGGAAGATAAATATATAAATATATGGTGTGGCCAAAATAAATTCTGTATCTTAACAGAAGAAGCAGCATCCAGACATTTCTGAAAAGCAAGAAAAGAAAAGATAAAAGCAAAGGAAAAATAAATTATAAAGGGAACAAATTACATGTATGTCACCCAGGTGAGTATACTATATAGATATACAAACGCAACTCGAAATTGTACGTGTATTTCCTTCAGTTCATAACCAAACAGCAACTGCTTCAGCTAGCTCACGTTTGTGCTTTTGCATGCATGTATATTTTGTTTGTTTGCTTGTCAGTTTGTTTGTTTATTAATACTATTTACAACCATTTCAGTAGCAATGTATAAGCTCTTTCATCATGATGGTTTTTGTTCTTGTTTATTTAGCTGTTTTCTTTATGACAGGATTTTATGTTTGTTTAGAAGGGCAGAGCAAGTAATAGCTTCAACGCGTGTTGAAAATAAAACCCACATCGGACAGGCTTTTGAGGATAATTTAACCTAATCTCAGTTAATTATGTGTGTCAGTGTGTGTGTGTGTGTGTGTGTGTGTGAGAGAGAGAGAGAGAGAGAGAGAGGGGGGGGGAGAAAATGTACAGTCAGAGATTTAGCGTCACATCAACACAATCCTAGCAATGGCGTCACTGAGGTTGGTGTCACCCAGTGCGGTAACTCATGGTGCCATCCCCATGGACCTCCTTCCTGCACAAAAATTCAAATATTTTATAGACAGTCATGTGCGGTAACTCATGGTATCACCCCAGTGGACCTCCTTACTGCACAAAAATTCGACAATTTTAATGACAGTCATTTTAGTGTCACCCCTTTGATGGTGTCACCCGGTGTGGTCTGCACCCCCCGCACCCACCTAGTGACGCCACTGAATCCTAGGTATCTAGTGTCGAGTAAAAGTGAAGCAGTAGAATTGGTAAAGGTACCCCCCCCCCCAACTCCTTTAACAACAACAAATAATTTAAAAAAACGAGCAAACGAACCCATAACATCCGCAGTAAGACCAACGCTTCCCGAATAAACAGGTGAAATTAAGCATATACTCCTTGGAGTTCAAAGTAAAAAATTAAGACGATGTAAGAAATTCTTATAAAGGTGTAAAAAAAAGAAGGAAAGAGAAAGATAAAAAAATGAAACTCTTTAAATGGGTCACGTGCATGGGCGCAAATGTATCCTCCGCACATACAGGGCACTGGTCCCCCCCCCCTCCCCCGGCCGCTCAAGATATCTGGTATAATCTTTGTATCTTTGTTGCACTTGAAAACAACAACAAAATAAAAAACAAAAACCAAACAGAATAACTTAGAATACGACCTTCTACCATTCGTGACAGATCACTGGATTCCGCTCACTGTTGAACCGGGATTGGAACCCCGAGCCTCTGATTGAACGAGCGTTGCTCCGTCATGTAATTCATTTTCCAACCTGTATATTGGGTATTTGTTTTACGTATGAATTACTATGCGTCCTGATTTTACAGATGTGGGCTGGCTTGTGTATGATAAAACAATGAAAATTGCAATGTGGAGTATACCCTCGCCTAATTAGCCCAGGCCAAAGGAGAGAATCAGAATTTGTACTGTGCTTATATCGTCATTGTTATTGTAGTCGTCGTCATCGTCATCCAAAATGTTACCCTGAATTTACAGAAGGGCTGACTCCGTATCTTAGTATCTCTTCAAAACAAGAAACAAGGCATACAGTTTAGGCTTTAAAGAATAAGGATGCATAAGGAAAACATTTTCAACAAGTTGAATAACTGTAAAATGCTATTTAATTTTGATTGCAATATTGCATTTACAATACAATATTTTAAATAGGATATTCATTTCAAACCTTATTAAAAATTCATAATTTCGTACAATAAAATATAAACATTTTATCTTAAATATAAGGAAAATTGTTAAAAATATATTGACAGACACAACCTTGCATTAAAAAATTAGATGTTTTAAATCATACATTCATATACCCAGTACCATCACAGGCAATCCTTGATATACCATGCGTAAATGTAAACTATTACCTGGGAATTACAGGGCATAATAAATAAATACAATTTCTGCTATTACACAAAACCATTCTTTCTTGCACAAACTAGATTCTCCACATCTTTCGTCCACAAATATAATCTCTTAAACAAAACTGTTTACTCACTAGAACTACCCGGCATTCTGCTCCTTTTACGCCATATCTATAATATCACAGCATATACATCAATCTGAATCCAGTTATTCTGGAAATTCACCAGAAATATATTTTTCAAAGTCTCGATACACACGTTTCTCCAAAGATTTAACACGCCCTCTTACCCCAGTTTTGGCTATTTTTAACTCACACAGTGACCACACTTGAGTGTTTTTTTGTGCAAGCACATTTTTGTATGGTAAAGTTTTATTAGTAAACTAATGTGACAAATGTAAATTCATACAAATGGAGTGTCAGGATTGAAATAGATCCATATGAGGTGTCAAATCATTTCTTATGGCAATGAGTTAAAAAATGTTTTCCACTCAGGCATCAAGGTTTCTGCAGAATATTAAAACCACGTCTGAAGTTGTGTAGTGACTGGAACCTGAAGTTCTAGCTTTGACAGTTGCGCTTCGAATCCTCTTTAAAGCAAAAGCCGCGTTGGCTTAGTGGTTATCACGTCCGACTCGAGCCTGAACAAATGCGGATTCAGATCTTAACATGGGATCAGTCTGAGCTGGCTATTGTGGCGTGTCTTTGGGTAAGGCACTCTACCTCAACTGACTAAATAAGCTGTGCCGTTCAACAAAAAAGCAATCTAAGAAACGAGATTTTGTAAATACTTTGCATGTCAGCAGAAAAGATATGTGCATATTTTCACGATTTTCTGATAATTTTAATTGGAACTTAGAAGACAATATGTTAATCGAGCCCTTCCTTGTTGGGAAACCTACGATATAACTAGAAGTCATATGGTGGGATTTCAGAGATGTGTGTGTTCACTTCATAAAAATTGCTTTAAGAAGATAAACAAACAAAGCCTACAAAACTGAAGAAAAAAAAAAACAGAAACCAAAGAAACAAAGATTAAATGAGTTGATTCTACATGAACGTTACACCATATTCTTGTGAAAATGACAATCTTGAAAAATGAAAGGACATGTATCAAACATTTAATTTATCCATCCATCCGTCTATTTTTTCATTTATTTCTATATTGTTTTAGCAATGGTGAATGCAGGAAGTATTCGTATTGCATAAAGTTGTAATCCATATACTGGAAAAACCATGTAGTAAAGTGCAGCAGTGTACATATTAATAAACGAAACGAAAAATTCCTTTTTAATGGTTTCCAAGTAATATCGCCTATATAAACAACACCCGCCCATCCCCACTACCCAAACATGATAAAACGAGTTTAGTACAAGTCCGTTTCCACGAGATTCTCAGGTACGAACCCTGTAATTTAATTGAGTGTTTAAAAAAATTTAAAAATTTAATAACCGCTGAATAAAGCTTAATTACGTTTTATTTTATGATTAGATTAAAGGCCTCCTAATTATACCAGACAGTAATCAGGTATCAAATCTATTATTTACATCATGAATGGACTTGAAAATCCGTAATCCAAGTTTTCAATATATTCTATGTCTCGCTCGTTAAAAATGAAAATCAATCTATTTTTAAAGCCCAAAACATGCAAACGTTTGGTTTCCAAAGAGGAAGATAGTTTGATAGAACAAGTATTGAGGAAGTGCTTTCTAATCCGAGTTATAAAATCCTATGCACAGAAATCTGCTCTCCTCAAAACGAGCGATAATTAGACGGTTCTAAATGAAAGCGAACCGCATATGTTGGAATGAGTTAGGTGTCGAAGAAGTTAGAAAATTCGTTCTCGAATCATTTAGTACATATGAATAAAATAATTCAGTTCCGAAGAAATCTACACAACGGACACACTGTACTGTACGTAATTCTGGGTCCAATTAAAATCTTCAATACCAAAATTAATGATTGCACGACAAAACTATAAACTTTTCCTAACTGTTATGTAGCATCACTGAATCTGATTTCGACGACAGTTTTCATGAAATTTTACAAACCTAAGTTAAAGAAATATCAACAAATATTAATTTTTTATACCTGATTGCGTGGCTACAGAATCTCTTTTACAAAATAATGAAAATAACTTTTGTACCTTAAAGTCTTTCGAAAACAAAATCAAGAAAGTACATTTTGACATTTTTTAAGGCCAGTATACATCACTTGTACCATGGCTGTTAATTTGAGGATAACCACCTACATTCTAAAAGATCATAACATTATATATCGGAACATGACCTTCGTATGCATCACTCATACTAATAGTACATTTGTATCATTTCCACTGCTATTCCATTTTGATGGAATCACGGAAGGGACAGAATGCTTGATCATTGAGGCAGAGGTTAACTACGGTACTTGGTTGTTAATACGGCTGCGTGCAGGATCATTAAGGCAGAGGTCAAACCACAGTACTTGATCGAGAATACGGCTGCATTGAGGACCATTGAGGCAGAGGTCAACTACGGTACTTGGTTGTGAAATACGGCTGCGTGCAGGATCATTGAGCCAGAGGCAGGGGTGAACTACATTATTTGGTTGTGAATACGGCTGCGTGCAGGATCATTGAGGCAGAAGTTAACTACAGTACTTGGTTGTGGATACGATTACATACAAGTTCATTGAGGCAAAGGTCAACTACTGTACTTGGTTGTGAATACGACTACGCGCAGGATCACTGAGGCAGAGGTCAACTACTGTACTTGGGTCTGAATACGATTGCGCGCAAGATCATTGAGGCAGAGGTCAACTGTTGTACTTGGTTGTGAATAGGACTTCATATGCAGTAGGTGCACAGAGTTCTCACACATCCAAACAAATAGCATTATCGATGATTACAGAGCATTTTCTATTCGGTGTTTAGAAGATGGCATGGTGTCCTGTGTTGTAAAAATCTTTTCTGGCCTGTGGCTGGAGGGTGGTTTCTAACCATTAGTAAGAACATTGTTTGGAGATCGATTTCTCCAGTAATCTTCATTGTCTGACATTACTGTCCTCTCCACTAGTGCGAATACTATTACGGCCACAAGCATGGCGGAGAGGAAGGAGAATATTATAAAGCGTTCTGTCCGCTTGGCTAATTTTCTAGCTAGGTCCAAATCACAACGCATGATGCCAGCTTCAAATTCTTTCTTCGTTTTAAAGGCAAAATACAATGCAGGAATTCCGAGTGGAAAGAACAGAACGATGGCAACAACAGAAAAAATTTTTAGTAGTTTAATATGACGATGGCGTAAAGGGCGTTCGACGTCTCTCCATCTTTGTGGGGCGATTTGATTGGTTTGAATAACTCTAGTTCCATCTGATCTAGTCACCACTACGGGTTCCTGAACGATGGCTGCACCCCCATTCCTGTTGCTGTAATATACTGGATGGGATCCTGGTGGTGGTGTTTCTGTATTGCCGTTGACAATACCATTCGTTATGGCTGATTTGCCATCCACAGGCTGACTGTTTGCCTCGTCAGAGAGTTCTGTTTGATTATGGATTTTGGTCGCTTTCGTGGCGCCAGTACTTCGCAAGTCAATTGTTGGATTCACGTACTCTAAACCTGTTCTGTTGGATTCACCTTCTTGGTTAGTGCTACTGCAAGTCTGAAGCCCGCTAGCTTTATCCAGTTCATCGTTATCGACGAGCTGGTCGACGTCATCAGTTTCGGACATCTTCAAAGAAAAGAAATAATAATAATAATAATAATAATAATAATAATAATAATAATAATAAATTGAACAAGCAAATTCGATGGTCCGTCATCTACTCTCAAATCCTATGATTTTCACATATTTCCTAATTTAAAGCACATTCTCGTTAGGTCAGTGCTCCCGGTCATTGACCTTTTGGATCGTATCCAAAAGTCGTTAATGTACAGTATGTTTCTGCTTTGACTTTTTATTACGTCTCGTCAAAAATATTCGAGTTGCACGTTTACTCGGTTTGTTTAAGGGCATGTGAACCTTTGGACCCTTTACAAATAGTTGTATCAAGTTTTGTGAATTTCCATTCATCGGTTCAGCAGGATACACAATAATGGATGGACGATCGCACAAACAGACCAAAAGACGGAAGTGGCAAATCACAACACTTTTTATTACATGCCGCCACCGCCCCCCCCCCCTTCAACCCAAACAAACCTCCACTCTTCTCTCTAGACCGTGACCGCCACACAGTACGTTTACCTGGATTTCCAGGGGGAGAGGGTCAAATAGCATACCCATCTCATACATGGTAAGCACATTGGCAACCTATGTACAATATCTGGTGAATTTCCAACAAGCGGTTTAGTAGAAAAGTGGTAACGGCCGGACAGAAAGACAGACGGACATATTGATAGAGGGCAACCACATTATGCTACTGCTAAAGAGTGTGCCGAGAAGAATTTAAAGGAGTAAGATTCCTCCCCTGTAACACAGTATGTATGTATGTATGTATGTATGTATGTATGTATGTGTTCCAGCAAGAAAAAAAAAACACCCCCCCCCCTCAAAAAACCAAACCAAACCATTTACCCTTAGTGTGCCCAATTATTGGCGTTATAAACACTAAAAAGTCATTTGCCGTGTGACTTTACAGTAACAGCAGGGAGAATGAACAGACTATTTTTGTTGGAGACCTTATTTATGAAAAATAAAACTTCCTACGAAAATGAAATCTCAAGGTAACCCAATTAGAGAAATCTCATGGCCTGACAGAGGTTTTGGTTTAACGTTATTTGACCTTGAGATTTCATTTTCGTAGGAAGTTTTATTTTTCATAAATAAGGTCTCCAACAAAAATGGTCTGTTCACCCTCCCTGCTGCTACAGTTAAATGGTTACTTCAATCACGTGCTTATATTAATGCAAATCACACTCTATAACGTCCTTTTTGGTAAACAAAACCTATGCTTAAAGTTGGGAAAGCACACAGTTGAAGATGAAAACTAGTGCGCATCGCATAGATACAACAGTAATATGTAACGTGTACTTGGTGGGAACGGTGTTACAGTATGAACCGTGTATAAAATTACCCAGATTTCAGACAAAATGACAGTGCTAACTGTTTAGTTATTCAGTGAATTTGTACATACTTGGCCAAACCCAAAATCGATAATCCTATGTATTGGTGTAAATATAGTTCACTTAATCAACAACAGATCAGAAACAAGGATAAAATATCGTGATAATGCACCTAACAAATCGCGCGACGACTTGGAACGAAACGACCGAGGGCAAACCGACTTGTGGCAAAACGACCTATTTTCGTTGTTAATTACGCATGAATCATAATGTCATGTACTCGTACATTTAAGATCGACTTCTGTTACGTACTTTGGTATTGATCGATCGTAATAATAGTTACTTACCGTCTCAATACTCAGATCTTGCTGATGAAAAATAACTTCTGTTGATACTTATCACTAAATGAATTTCAGCTTATATCATCGAATTAAAAACACATCACCTTTTGCAATTTGACCTAATACTGATTGGTTTACATACCTGTCCGCTTGGTGGCGAAGTCATGCTCTGTTTCACAGGGGAACAATGTGAAAGATGTTTCTGATACGTTTTGCGTTGTCTGCTTATATTGGTTGAGAGAGTTTTCTGCGCTGCCCTCAGGGAACTTTTGTGACTAGAGTGTTAATAACCGCCTAAACACAGGGAAATGGGGGGGGGGGGGGGGCAAGGCCTGACATCGGCACCGCATTTGTCTAAGGCAGTACGCGAGGGTCTGAAAATTTTATGCTGTTAAAATGTCATTCACTTCAGTTTTTGGGGCATAATAATTTAATTAGTTGATATATTTTAAAGTCTACTAGGCAGCAGCCATAATCCTGGCTAAATTTATTATCATTAAAGTGTCTATAATATATATATATATATATATATATATATATATAGAGAGAGAGAGAGAGAGAGAGAGAGAGAGAGAGTTATAAATATACATCAGACAGAACGGAAAGTTCTATCCCTGGATTCTATGGACAAAGATTGACAATGGTAGGCAGAATTAATATTTAATACAAATAATACTATCATACAGGTTAGAAAATTTTTAATTCGTACTCTACGGAGATTCGAACCCAGGTCCGCGGGTAAACGGCACCCATCGCCTTGCCTGCACACACCAGCCGATATTCCATCACAACTAAGCACATATCATCAAAAAATGATGCTACTTAATTGGTGTTATATACATACTATACATATATTTTATTTATATCACATACTAATACACATTCTTGCATTTCAAACGTAATTAAGATTGATTGCAAGCAACTGTAGATCGAGGGAATGAATGGAACTTATGAAATCTGCACAACCCTTTCCAGTGTGTCTGCTATAAACTGTATTTTTTTACCTTTTGAGAGTAATCGCTATCTCTTTTGCAAATGATTGGTGCTTCTTTTATTTTCCAAATTTCTATTTTCATTCATATTGATTAAATAACAACAAAATACTCATGATTTAAACATGAAAGATGGTTTAATGAAGAAAGTAGAGCATTATGAACACATCATAAGTTAAGTACTTGAACAGTGAACACGCAGCGTGTTGAAACGAGTGGGAAATGTAAACGAAGCGAAATGATGAACCAGCAAGAGATAATTCTAACATTTCAATGTATTACAGTTGATTTAAATCGTTATTATGATATAATTAACATTACAATCGAGTACACAGTTGTTTCTTTTAGCCATTTCTATCTTTTCCCTTTTCGTTGGTTTGTGTCACTATATTTTGCCATCATTCATAGGTACAGAGACATCATCCCATGACAAACAAGCAAATCCGCCACGTTCGTTTTTTCACGGATTTTCGCTGGTATCCTTCTACGATGGTCCCGAGAGAGAGAGAGAGAGAGAGAGAGAGAGAGAGAGAGAGAGAGAGAGAGAGAGAGAGAGGTGGTGGTAGGGTTGGGGAGACTTACCGTAAAGGCATTTATTCATAGCCCTTCCCTGTGTCTATTGTTTCGGAAACCAGGAAAGAAAAGGAATCATACTGGATACGCCGCCTTAGAATATTGAAACCAAGCGGTTTAAACCAAGAAAACCAGGAAAGAAAAGGAATCTTACTGGATACTCCACATTTGAACATTGAAACCAAGCGATTTAAGCCAAGAAGACTAGAAAAAGACAGCCATGCACAAATAAAACTATCTTTTGCAGCCGACACATTTTCCTTTTGAAAAATTCTCTAAATTTGCTTAATAGCCTACAATTACGACTATAACAATGAAATATCCGGGATGTAATTTGTGCTTACATAAATGTACACAAAATAACAGATGCCGTTATGGCTCATCGATTTCTACGTTAATACAAATATTTCCCAGTATCCGCAGCAAGTTGATATAAACTAGTTGAAACGTAATACATTTAAAGGTTTAATTCCAGTAGAAACAGCCATGTAAAGTTTTGCAAACACTACGGTTGTTCTGTTTTATTTGTTTGTCTTGTCTATGTATTGTATATGCCTTTGAAAAAGATTCATTAAGAGTCGAAAGCGCTCAGGCTAGTTAGATACTAGTTTTGCACTGTTCGTTGTCAGTTTATTGCATATATATATATATATATATATATATATATATATATATATATATATATATATATGTAACTTGACTTTAAATGGCCATATATTTTGCAGTGGGAGAAAATTCCAAATTCTACCTACTAGCCCTGCAAGAATGATGCTAGGAAAATCGAAATTTCTGTTGTTTCCTGTTTTGCAAAATGTTGACTACTTGCATGAAATTTCAAATCCAAGAATGGTGTGTAGTTGTCAGTTCTAGTTTGACATGCAAATTGTCATCTTCTGGATAATGCAGGTAATTCTTCTCCTTCTCCTGCATGATATAAGTATTCGTAGTAGTAGTAGTAGTAGTAGTAGTTGTAGCCAGGACCGTAGAGAGCGATCACGGGCCCTGGGGTAAGAAATACCCTGGCCTCTTCTAGTTCTTGTTCAAACAAAATTTTTCTTTCATAAAATTGAAATGTGTTGTTCGGCCCGGGCCCCCTTACTAATATTTTGAATTTTACAAAACTTGTTGGCTGTTGCTCTTTCTTGTTACGTAGTTAAAGCCCCTAGGTCGTAACAGTATCCCAGGATATTGTTATATATCCTGTCGATATTTTAGTTCCTGGTTTGAGGAATTCTGGATAGGATATCGGGGCTTTGAGATTTATCTGTTTGTCATGGAATATTTGTCTCTATACATCGTATTTGGGACATTAATTGAAAACACGGTGTTGTGTTTCTTGAGTGTCACAAGGTGCCTGGTACGCTGATACCAAGGGAGAAGTTGCTAAAGATGCCGGCTAAGAGTGTTTCTCTGGTTCTTAGTCTTGTTACAGTTTTGGTGTCATGTTGATTAACTAGCGTTGAGGCGCTGACATTTCTGCGTATTTCTATTTGTATGTGATACAGCCCGCGATCTCTTTGGCTGTTTTCTCATCCACCTCGCCATTTATTTTTTTTTTTTTAAATCAATTTCATGCCTAAGTATAATATAGAATTCCTGGACGCTGTATGTCAGTGGGAGGGCAACAGGTTCGTTATACTTATTTTTGCTGCTTTATCTACCGTTCATTTCCCGGAATGTCAACATGGGATGGCACCCACGTGGATTCAGTAACAAAACTGACAGAATGACTGATCATACATTCAAGTCGTGTATGGCTTTATGCCTCGTAGGACTGGTCAATGCCAGCACTGATGGCTTTTTTTTGTTTTTAGCTCGGTGATATTTCGAAATGAAGTTTTGTCTTAGTACGTTTCAGATTTGATCTAATTTTATATTATTCGTCCTTGCCAATCCATCTTATAGGGCGTAGGGATTTATTTCACCGACGCATTTGTGACGTCAGTCTTTAATGAACCGACCACCGTTCCTCTCCTCAATGGATTGGTTCTCCCTCACCCCGCCTTAGCCAATGCGCTTTGCCTTTTATTCTGAATTTGTATTGTATGTATATATTAATTTCTTATATAGTATTTGTAAGTATATGTAGCAGTGTATATTTACTAGTGATTATCAGTGTTTATATTGGGGGGGGGGTAGTTGTTTTTGTTACTGGTAGTGGTATGGGATCATTTGACGTTTTATTGGCCTGTTTACTTTTATATTATTTCCTATTTTTAATTGTTTCGGTTGATGAATTAGTTTAGGTTTTGGTCATATCCTGCAGGGATATATATTTTGCTTCTTTTCCCTATTGCAGAAAAATAGTACAGGATATTTTTATATTTGAATCGATATTTTTAGCTCCTGGTTGAAGGAATTCTGAATAGGTTAATGGGGCTTAGGGAGTGTTCTTTATTTCTTGGAATTTGCGCCTTTGATGACATGACTGAGTGTCTTAGAGACGAGACATAGTGGGTAATTGTTGCATGCTGTTCTGTTATTCGGTACAAACCTTCTGAGGGGCCCCGAGTGTCCGAGTGGGCTAAAGCGCTCACTGTTACTGATCACTACCATATCACCTCTGTCTGTGTGGGTTCGAGTCTCGGGTTCGGCCAATGTTGGTATATGAGAAAGCTTGTCAGTAGCTTCTGGTGGGCCGGTGGTTCTTTCCTGGGTTTTTCCGGATTCCTCCTCCATCATTTATACCGGCCGCCATATATAGCCTATCTTGTGCTGAAAAACGGCGTTAAACCCTACAACAACAACAAACCTTCCGAAACTACTAACTAGTAACGTTGTACTATTTTTTAATCTTGTGATTATTCTAGTGTCATGGAGCTTTACCAAGTTGGAGTTATCAATTCTAATTGTACTGTAGATTTCCTTTACGCTTTAATTCAATAGCAGGAGACTAGGCTCATTAAGTTAGTTTATCTTCTATGTCCACCCGTTCGCTTCCAAGAATGTCTCTGTCGGAGAGTGCCTACGTGAACTTGATTCCAAATTTCTTAGAGTGAGGTTGACTTCTTTTAATAGATTCTCCCTGCTGGAAAAAATGGTCTGATTCTAGAGAGCGCAGCACGATAATTATAACTGTTTTTGTTGTCTGGGTGTTTTTGATCCATTTTAATGCTTCGCTTATCGCCCTGAACTCAACTTTGTAAATTCATCAGCTATCAGGAAGTCTCGCCTCAAGCATGGTGCCCTCTCCCGGTATCACCACTGCTGCTGAAGTACGTCCAGGGCCAGAGGATTTTGAACAATCTCTATATATCATTGGTAAATCCTTTGCACTTACCACCTATCTCCGAGAAGACCTTTTAGGTTGTTCATGTATGGTCCCATGAGTTTGTACTTTTAGACTTATTTTCGGGGTTTTGCGTGTCCGTTTGGCAATGTCAGAGTATTAAGTCTGCTCTGCCTGGGTATTTGAGATCCTTAGGTATTTTAATTAGTGGTGGATATTTTTCCACCATGGAAGGCTCGGGACCAGTATATGCCTAAAGGGATTATTACATCTCTCGATGACAGACCTTGTAGGGTGCGACTAATCATGGATTTATATTTATGTCGAGTACCTTAGTAGCAGCTCCTTTCGTCTTACTTTGAGGGGTGTTTCCCCAAATGAGTGTAGCTCTTCCCCCGAAGTGCTCGTGAGAGCACCGGTGCAGATAGCTACAGCTTGATACTGGATACGATTAACGTTTCTTAATAGGTTGGGGGTATGTAGAGGCGTAAGCCTGACACCTATGACAAAACTGACTTGGTGATCATTTTTTATCCTCGCTAGTGGCCATTAGGCCTTGTGCGAGTCGTTAATGCCAGCACAGCTGGCTTCTTAATTTGTCTTTGGATGGGTAATTGAGCCACCACCCACCACTTTAATATGTGCACCTCACACTTCTTAATTGTAATGTCTGGTCGTGGCTACGGAGGGAAAGGGGGCGGGAGAGCCGCCTCGACACCACCTGAAGATACCTCTCTATCATGGGCTTTTGGATTACCTTGACCGAAAAGTAAAGATGTCTTCTTGCTGCCAATTGAAGGGTAAAATGAAGAAGATTTTTGTAAAAACCGTGTTATTGATAGATATACATTAATTTATTTAGGAAATGTTGACCTTAGTTTTTGAATTTTTGTTTTAATTGGGTCTAAATTTTGCCGCCTTGCGTGGCCGGGCCTGGTGGTTTTTGGGTTGTAACCAATTTATATGTTCAAGTTTTTATGGGTCAATTTTAGACGATCTAATGTGTCGGGTTCAACGTTTCCTAAGCTATTTATATTTGTTCCGTCTTGTGCGGAGAGCCCTGTTGATCTAGGGTTTTGACCACCACCTTATACTTCTGATTTTGGAAACTAAAGCTCCTGATTATTTTGAGATATTTTCAATTTTCTTTTCCAGTCGTTGCCGCCTGGCGTAGCTAGACCTGATGGTATGTGTGTTTGGATCACCTTATTATTTTTATGCTTTATAGGACAGTTTGATATTTTTGATGGTTAATATTTAACAACTGTGACTCAATCTTTGCCAAGTTGTGTGGTTGGACCTGATGGCTTGGTCTCAGGGCCATCTTATATCTAGTTAAAGTTTACATAGGTTGCGAGTTTCATTATTATGTATTTCTCTATAACCTTGAGCCATTTTTTTTTAAATAAAAGAAGAATGGTAAGTAAGGAAGCATAGGTTATGTGAGAGTATGTTAGTAACCTTAGTTTGATTAGTTGTCTATTTTGTTTTGTTTATAAATGTAGCAGATTCATTGTATTTGCATTTTATTTGATTAAACTTAGGATATATGTTTATTGGAGTTGTTTTGTTTCGTTTTCTTTCTTACATAATTTTATAAATCTTTTCAGTCCAATTTATGGGTCGTAGGGGTGTCTGCCTCACCGAAGGTGGGCCCCATGCATTAGCGATACTAACTCCTAATGAGTCAGTCTATTTGTTCCCCTTTTCGGAGGATTTGTTTCCCCTCATCCAGCCTGGACTAGAGATATTTATTTTCAGTTTAATTGTGCATTGGGTTCTCATTAAGTTTGTGACTTGTTGTTATATGTATGTATTATTTAATCGATTGCTTGATTATTTGCTATTTAGTATTTATATTTTGCATTTTTCCCTAGTTCAAAAAGATAGTTGAGAATATTGTCATTTATCGAGTCGATAATTTTGGTTCCTGGCTGCATAAGTCCTGGGTAGGTTATTGGGGCTCTTTGTTGTTTTAGTGAGTCTTAGAATTTTCATCTTTTTGTGATATACCTATGGCATTTGTTCATAACGTGTTGGAGGGTTTCCTAGATGCAACAAGGTGGGCAGTTAGTGCCCTTGGTTCTTTTAGATGGTTTAAACATTCCGAAACTACTAGCCGATAACATTTTTCCTCTTTATTTCTTGTATGGTGTACAGCTTACGTCCTTTACGACTGCTTTCATATCCCTTTTCCATTCATTGTTTTGCCTTATTATGCTGTATATTTCTTGGGCTGTGCAGTCTAGATGTATGATATTGGGTTCGTTAAGTTTTAATTTTACGTCTTTATCAGCCCTTTGTTCCTAGCATTGTCCATGTGAGAGGAAACCCCTCATAGATTCCACCGTACAGTTGTTTGATTACAAAATTTTAAGAGTAAGGTTTACTTCTTGTACAGCATTCTCCCTGCTAGAGGAGTTACCGTATTCCAGGGAGCGCAACACACAAAGGGAGTCGCTAAAGATGACTGTTTTTTGTGTCTTTGTGTTTTAAATCCATTTTAGGGCTTCATTAATTTCCCTGAATTCCACAGCGTAAATGGAGCAGCCATTAGGAGGTCAGGCCCCCCGCGTGGTGTTCTCTCCGTGAATCAACCACTGCTGCAGTTGGAGTCTGGTCAGAGGACGTGGAACCGTCTGTTTATATTTCGGCAAGTCCTCTGTATCTTCTCACTATGTCGGAGAGTAATTTTGCGCTTATTACTAATGGTTATTCTTGTTTCATCCCATATGATAATGCATGTAAATTTATTTTGGGGATGTGCATCTCCATGGGGCATCGTAAGGGAATTTTATCTGTTATGCATGGATATTTGTGATCCTTAGTTCGTTTATTACTTCATGGATCTTTTTCCCCCTGGCATGTTCGGAACCAGTTTGTGTCGGAACGGTATATTGCATCTCTCAATGAAAGACCTGGTAGGGTGCGACATATCGTGAATTGATATTCTTGCCGCATATCTGAGGAGCTCCTTCGTCTATATTTTAGCGGTGGTTCGCATACTGTTATGTAGATCTATATTTTTTGTAACTCCTGGTACATGGATTTATCTAATGTAAATTTTATTCATGACTTAAAATTGTACCCGTTATCTTTAGTTAGGTCTGTCCTATATATCTATGGTCTGTTTTAGAAATATTAAGAGCGGAAATTACATAGGATCTATAAATAGATGCTCACATATGTGTTGACAGTTACTAATAATAATCTTAATAATAAGTCTTAATGACGACTGTCGGTTAATTTCTCATTGGGTGGTGGGGTTTGGAGGGTTCTAGGAGAATTAAGTAATTTCCCATTGTTTTTGCAAGGTTACGTGAATAGGCAATTTCGAAATAAACTGAGTTGTATGATCTGTCACGTGGTGGTATGTTGTGAAATATAGTTCTAATAGGAGGTGTATATAAAGAGAGAACTGAGAAATCAGGTTCATTTCCTGTTTTGGAATCATCCTCATTTCTTGTGTTCATGTTGTAAGTCTGCAGACGTATTTTATGTTGTACTTAGAGCATATTCGAGAGGAAAAATATTTGCTTGGACTTTTCAGTGGACATAGAAAGTGCTCATTATTTTGACTATAATATTGTTTTGGAACTATTGTGAATTATTCAACGGAGTTCTTGACAACGCCATCTTGACAATGTCACGGTCCTTGGTGGACCAGTACATTTCTGGTTCTGAAATTTATACGGAACTTTTCATTTATTTAGACTTTCATAGAACTTTATCAGGATTATGTTTGATTGACTTGCTGTAAGTTTCTTTCGCGTTTTCATTGGTAGCAGTGACAATTCAATTATTTGTTAAGTTTGACAAAACTTGTTAATATAGCTTCTTTCTGTTGCTTAGTTTGTGACCATAGAGTCGTAACTCTTCTATGACTTGTAACTCCTTCCCCGGATGTGCTCTTGAGTGCACCGGCGCATAAAGTTAAATCATGATCCTGGATACGACCCAGTTTTTTTTAACAGAGGCATACGCCTGGTATCCACAATCTGTTTTCAATCTAGTTAAATTTCGATATGGAGTACGAAGCATGTCCTGATCTACACCCAAACTGGTTCCTTTAAGGTTTCTTAGGAGATTTAGATCCTGGCCACGTCCTCGCACCAACTCTGCTGTATGATTGTGCGATGTTATGTGCTCATTAAAAAACAGGAATTTGTCTACTTTTACGAATATAATTTTTATGTTGCTGAGGTAAATTGTTGGATATTCCTTACGTGTAATTTTGTTGAAAACAATGCCCCTTCGGGTTTTCTTGAGGAAGGAACTCAATTCCCATTTAAGCCCAGTCCTATTCAGACCTGCCTGCCCACCACAGTTTGGCAAAGGCCAATTAACGAAAGATACACACGCATAATAATTTGCTTCAAAACTTGGCTTTATTTTTTTTGTGCTCGCCGGAAATTGCATCTCTGTTCCAGGGGAGCAAACTAAATCAAGCACTAAGTTAAAGACGTTCGTTTTAATTTCCTTTGATCTGTACTACAAAAGCTATAGATCTGCTTGGCAGTAAATGATGCAGCCGACAAAATGAAATAGAATTTATATTTCCCTAACAAAGTATTAGTATTGAAGTCAGTAGATAAACCATTAGTACCATGATACCCGTATAATATTTTCAACCCATTTGCCAAATCTGATACTGTGGGGTTGTGTTCTGATCTGACAGTTTAGTGGATGCTATACAAACAAAACCAACTAAATAAAGTTTATCTCCTAAATACTGACTATGTTGGTATTCAAATGTTCATTGTAGTTTGGTTTTCCTTTTGAAACTTATAACATCATCTCTTATGTCTGGTTATGTGTGTGTGTGTGTGTATTTGTGTGATTTGGAATTTTAACGGAGCTTTAAAATTTGTTTCAGTCATATCGCTACGATGCCTGCAGTGTGACAGTTTATAGTGACATCATGTGCAGACATGTAGCATGACGCCCCACCCAGTCACGTTATCTTGACACCAGGCCGACCAGTCTTAATACTAACCTCTCAATGCTGAGCGCCTAGCGAGGCAGCTGTTAGTACTATTTTTATGTCATTGGTATAGCCCGGCAAGGGTTCGAACCCGCGAAATCCAGCATCCAAGGCGGATGATCTAACCACTAAAGTAACTTGTAGATTTGTATTGTCCACAGCTGAGGGACAATTAAAATTGATGATCTTTGCAGATTTCTTATGCTTACACCTACCCGGTCGATATATTTCATTGAGATTATTGTCTGGATTTAGACCCTAAGTTTATGAAAAACTTGACTCATTCTTCGCATGAGCATTCCAGGACAAAACTAACTTGTTCGCTATAAAATCTCACGCATATTAGCACGTGTACATTAACCTCTCCACTCACATAAATAAGAAACATTAGGCAGTTTTTAGGAATTAAGCAATGTCTTTTTCACAGTATGTTTAACTACAAGTTGTTTCTTTTTTCAGTCACATAAGTGTAGTTGTCTTAAAGGTTTCAGACTGACCTCGTAGTTAAACTTTATATAGAACTATATAGATATCATACAACGTATGCAAAAATACAAATTTTCATAGTTTTGGATGCGATGTTGAAATTGGACGGAATACGTTTAGAGCACCTGTGTCAAATCTGTTTTTGTGGTTTCGGCAATAAAATATATTAACAGCAAATACGTTTTGGAGTATGTTTCTTCACAAAGTTAAAGAATGATAGGATATAAAGCTTGTAGTGTCTACAAAACATCAACATATATCAGATCTGGTACATTACAGCTACCTACACTAACGATGACACTGCATGTCTCTTCTGTCATGTGATCATTCAAGCTAGTTCCGACACGTAATGCATGAAGAGTTAAGTAGTTACGTCTGATGAACCATATCAAAGTAGAACTATTAACATTCCTCATCTGTGGGGTTTTCAAACATGCGTACAGCAGGGAAGGTCACTTTTGTCCCGAATGAGCTGCCGTTAGATGGCGTTCGACAAATCGATTATTCCAAGTTCACGTTGACGCACAATTGCAAGAGGCGGCTGGCCGAAAATCCATCTTCTAAGCTAAACATTTACTCCGTGCGACTTATTATGTTCAGCTTTCAAATGCCTATCATCGTAAACTAGCAAATGTTGAATGATGTATACATTTTCCAGTCTGTACTGTAGTACTTTCTTGGCAGATCACATTTAGAGCGTTATCGTTTTGAACTGAAAAGATTGCTGCACGTTATCGTTTTGAACTGAAAAGATTGCTGCACATTATTCAAGATCTGACAGATGATACACCTCTTGATGGAAAGTGGTCTTGAACAAAATTGGACTATGATTTGTTTGAACTATTTAATTTTCTCAGTCATCCTCATTATTCTTCAGTAAGTTAAATTTGTCCATTTGGACGGCCAATTTGTAAGTCTCAATGGGGATATCAATTCAGAAGATCTCAATATACGTAACTCTGCTACTCTTCTCACGTTCCACTCGCACTCAGTCTGCAGCACTGATGAAGATTTGATGGAGTTGGTGTCTATGCGGATATAGAATTGATATTTTCTTGAAAGGGCGAGACTCTTTTCAAACGTCTTTGAGGAAATCAACAACACCCGCAGCCTTTAATATTCAAACCACGTACAGTTTTCTCCAATATTTATTAAATATCCAGAGGAGTCATACCTTTGAATTTGGAGGAACTTCATAAAAACAGGACACAAACTAAATGCATTAAAACGATGACAGTTATGTCATGGAACGAACAATGTGAATATTACTTTAATGCATGTCGTGCAAAATTTCTGCCATGGGGAAATAAGTAGTTTAAAACACGGGGTATGCAAAACTCCCATTACTGTATGACAGAGATGATGTTATTCAATCTAGATATCAGTTTGGAACACACGTATAAAATTGAAACAACACAGCATTAAGCGTTAAGAAATTGATTTATGAAGTTGGTATGCTTTACACAGTATTTGCCGTTTATTATTTTTTGATAAGTCAGCATGTTAAAATATCACTTTCTTTGAATCATATTGGCTCAAATAAGCACGTGAAATCCTTGTGCGGTATTCTTATTACAAGTAGGATGCGAAGATGGGAATCTTCCTTGTATTGCCTTATGCAACCACCCTTTTTATTATTACTATCAATATTATGGAGGCTGTCTTTCGCGTCTGTAGCCAATGGACATTGGGAAAAACGGGCGCCTATCACAAAAACGCACAGTTATGGCTACGTATGTCGGGATATCGACCATTGACTCTTTATAGAAGTCTTCAAATGCGAAACTGAAACCAGACATTAGCCTAGATAAACTAAAACTTTGGAAGAATCGAAACAAATTCATCACGCTATGCAACACGAAAATACAGAGTCTATGCTGAGAAACACCCGGCAGCTTATTATAATGCAGACAGTCCCATTTACATTGCTACTACACTGTTTTGAATTCTGAAACAAGCTGGACATTGCATATACTTTTGTGCAATCCTATATCCTTTTTTGGAGGTATTATCCAAGACCGGTGGACCACAATGGCATGAAAACAATCATAGCGCACACTGCACTTTCAAAGTTACCCACCACCATGACATCAGCATTGAGACAATCTGAGCAATAACCCTAGTCTTAATTTTTCCGGCTCATCTTATCCTAATGGTAATTTCAATTTGCATAGATTTATTATGTCATCTTTTCTAAATATCAACATTTCGTTATGTTTCTTTGGCTACATGACATTCCATCCTCTACAACAAACCTAATTTCGTTTAGTGTTGAATGAGAATCACCCCATGTACACGCGCGCATCCAGAGCAGTAAAGTGGCGTATATTACTGCGCAGTATTCAGGTTTAATTTTTAAACGAACTGCAAAATCTTCGATAAAACATTTTTTTTTGTTTTGTTTTTCAAAAGTGTAATTCCCGTAACATAACAGAAGAATTGATCCCCTTACTATTAATGCTTCTGTAATGGACCGTTAAGGACTGAGTATTAAAAACAATATTGGGTCTTCGTTCATGTGGTGTAGAACGCCCTCGCACGCAAGCACATTTTTTTGTCACATGACCTCGCATCAAATATTTTTCAGTACTCAATTAATAGCCTATGCATATATAATATGGTTGCGTAACTTTGTTTTGGATGCAAATGTAAACTTGGTTACATCATTGTTACTTTAATGAGGTTTCTTTATCCCATTGGTACTGCTCTAATGCAAATGGGACATGTGTAGGTGGTTCAGTTCTTTCAATTTGCGATGATCATGGTAATTTTCCAAACATATGTCAATAATGCCCATTCTGCCTTGACAAGAATTATGAACTCAGACATTTCGTGATTACTTCTTGTAGAAATGAGTTTTATCTATTCATTCACGATGATACAGACAACTAACTTTAATATGGCATACATGAAGGCCCATGGCCTGGCCAGTTGTGAGGAATGTATTTAAGTTTTGGCTTTTAGGACATTCAATTCTAAAATTCACCACTCCTTTGTGTATTTCTGTATTTCTTGAAATGGCTCATAGAGCTCAAAACGTTAAATATTTCACCTTAGGTACGCACAAGTGATATACTTTCGTGCTATCATTTTAAACTGTTTGAGAGGCATTTTTCTTCCACAGCAACTACCTTGGTAGATATTTTGGCAAAATATGGTTGTGTTATTTGTTCAAATGTAAACACATGCCACAATTAAGTAAAATTAGTCTTTATTTATAAAAATGTATTATAACTAGGTCAAGAATCTGAAAGAAGCTCATTTGCTTCATGAAATTATCGAGTGAGTCCCTGTTATGTGGATTACATTTGTCACTACTGGCATTATGTGATACTACACGTAGACCCATGTAACGTACGAGAGTTTGTACTCTGCCGCAAATCACATTGCAGACATTGCAACAAAACAATGCTGGTAAAATTTAGTTTTGCTACAGGCAAGAACAATCAAGTGTATTGAATATCTGCACCTTGTGTAACCTGTTCAAGGTATCACTACATTAAATCGAGTCAGTCAGCTGTTATTGCACCCTATTGTAGTCCCTAAAATATAATTACTATTGCTGTGATTTTTCCTGGAGATTTTCTCAGGAGCGAAGCATGTTACTTACGATTGATTTATAGCAGCGGTAAAGTCTAAACAAAATATAAAATGTTTATGGTGCTCAGCTTCTGGACAAAGGAAATGTGTGATGAGGCCGTTTCTAGAAGGTCAGTTGCATTAGACACCTAGCTTATTTCTTTCACTTGCAGTTATTTCTAGAACATGGGACATATTGTATGCTGATTTTGGGATATGATATGTCCATATTAGTGCTTGATACGAGTAAGATAGTCTTGGTGCATCTATTCTTATAGCAGATGTGGAGAAAAGAAGTAAGACATGATGAAATTAATAAGTATAGGTATGCGTTATATACGGTGTGAGTTTCGGAGAGTTACTTCTACCAATCATTGAGAAGCATAGCATAAGCTACGTACCTTCTAGCTACTGGATGGAAGATGATATCGCATGCAAGGTCGGTGATTCGCATTGCCAAATTAGCGTCATATACGCTTGCCGTCTTTTAGCAGGGAATCGGTTTAAATCAAAAGGAAAGTCCAAGCATAGAATAAAATCAAATCAGAGAGGACGTTAAAGCCGGGAACTGAGCAAAATATAAACAAAAATCAAAGAGAATATTCAAAATTACTGCATTCAAAATTTTACAATATTTTTTTTAAACAATGACGGCGACCGTTAGAAGAGAATAGCAAGTAGATCACTGGATATGTTAATTGTGTTATTTCCTTGAATCATATAATATATGGTCCTTGTTTCAGTATTATTCACCTTTTGACTAAATTTTATTTTAGAAATAACAGAAGACGTAGAATAATCCAAAAGGTACGTACGAAGTGAGATTATGCATCACTTTTGCTACTAGGTCAGACATGTTGAAGTGATTAGCCACTTCTTATTTACATTGATTGAGACAATAATGTTACAGGAAAATTGCAGGTACATTAAAAGATGAATCCAGTTAGATATGTTAATAGTTTGTAAATCAGAATATAAATAAAGACACATGTGTTAAACTATATTTATGACCGATTTTCGGATACTTCATTATGAAAAACACAGATACAACTATGTATGTACTGTTACCGTTACTGGATTAAATTGACTTTTACAAATGAAAATTAATTGCACTGTTAACTGAGAAGGCAATGTATTAATGCAGTCATTCACGTCTCGGTGCCATTTTCACATGATTCTTTCTCTACCCTCACGACCCCAACGTCTCTCTTAATAGATTGATCCAACAAACCATGCGCTGAATTACATTTGTTAACTGTTGGGATTAAAGTGAAGTTAACGTGTCATAGAAATATTCTATGCATTTTCTCACTTGCATTACCATGTTTTCCCGGTCGCCGTCATAGCGTATGATAACAAATGACTTCTCAGGGAGGGAAGTAAAAACTGTCTAAAGCTGTCATCGACAAATGTATTCAGACCGGCAAATTCAAAGCACGAAAAACAACACACCAAAAGAATTAAAGCTGAAACTTTAATTTTAAACAAATACCTTAAAAAAATTATACAGAGATTATAGCACAAATCAATAAGATATAAACCGCATTAGAAGAAATAAGGAAACCACAAATAGAAAGAGAAACGTTAAGATCACAAGCATCATGGAAAGAATTTAGTGAGACAAGATTTCAAAATACTTTCTTGACCTGGAAAAGAAAAACTACACTATCAAAATAGTGAAGGAAGGAATTTTGGATGATGGGGAGAGGTTAACAGCTGAAAATAGAATATTAAAGCAGCATAACGATTTCAATGAAGTTATAAGTAATCTACAAACTAACAACACTTCTTGATGCATGATACAAAATGCAAACTTACATCTGCTGAGTAAAATGTGTAACGGAGAGCTAAACTTTTCTAAGCGTGGTTTAACATTAAAACATGAAAAATGAAACCAGTTCTTGGTCTGATGTGGGTCTAATTTGGAAATATTTCAGTAATTTTCTATACAGATTGCTGAAGTTTTGAAATGAAAAGAAAACTGTCTGAATTTCAGTCCTAGGAAATTATTACATGTCTTTCTAAAGAAAATACAGACAGAAGATTTATGAGTAATTGGAGACCAATTTCTTTGCTTAAAGTGGACTATAAAATAACATCAGCTTTAGAAGCAAATAGGCTAGATAGGTACTTTCTTCTATTATAAGCGATAATTAGAAAGATATTATTAAAGGGAGACTTATTGGCGAAAACACTTGAATTTTTATGATTTTATGAACTACCTCGACGAAACAGATAAGTCTGGTCTTTTCTTATTAACTGATTTTTATAAAAGCCCCTGACTCTGCTGAATGTCTCAATATGGAAAATGTTCTGAAATCTATTAACATTGGTGTTTTTTGGGGGTTTTTTGTCAGTGGTTCAGGTAATTCTGCAGCAAGTCTAAATGTAGTGTCATTAACAATGTTAATCTGTTTGAAGTCTACCATCGAAACATTTAAGGATTTTACATCAGTCTCTGGTTTACGTTGTAATGTATCTAAAGCCATTTTGATAGGAAGAAACATATTCTCAGAAAAAAAATGATGCCAAAACATTGAAATCATTTGTTCTAATTATTAATATCAACTTTTATGAATATAATTCTCTTTAACCCTAGACAATATGCTAGAGAATATGAGAAGGAATAAATGAAGTTAAAAAACTGCTGGCTTGTTGGATCAGGAAAAATCTGTCCCGAATCAGGAAAATAACATTGATCAAATCACTGATTTTGCCAAAATTGATTAATTTATTATCAGCATTGACAAATCTGCAATTATATATTACAATATAATATAGAAAATAAATTGAATAAAATATATTTATTTGGAGCAGTAAAACCAAAAGGGTTCAAAGAGATATACACAGTCACAGCCCAAATTACAGCTGGAGGTCTAGGCATGGTCCATGCACAAACTACAGATGGAGGTCTAGGCATGGTTCATGCACATTCTTTTAGTCAGTTCATTTTATGATCGCTTGGATCATGCGCCTTAGTACAAATGAATAAGGACTTTAGTAAAAAAAAAATGCTTTCAAAACACGTTCTAGGATATTTTAGAGGCATCCTGAATTTAAATTTAGGCAAGACAAAATTAACTGAGATTAGTAAATGTATTAGTAATAAATTTTGGCAAGATGTTATCCTTGGCTTAGCAAGTCTGAACAAGGAGCCCTCGTCATTAGAAAAATACTTGTCTAAGGATATTTAAAATTTTGTTGATATTAACACATTTTATTTCTATACCAAATGGCGATCAAGCGGAATAATATGTATCAAAAATGTTTTTGATAAACAAGGGTCATTATAAAATTTCAGTGAATTTTTTCAGAAATAACTGTTCCCTGGAAAAGACAAATACATAATTATATTCACAATTAAAACATTCTTCCAGTTGTAAATTCAGAAATAAAGTTTATTCCTAACGCATAAGAATTTAAAATCTGTACATAAAGATTTGGTAAAGGGTAGAACAAATATAGCTTATTCAAAACATGAAGCAAGGTCACGGTCATTAAAATGCCAGATAAACCAGCAAGCCTGTAAAAAAAAAATCTCTAATTTTAGCAAAGAAGTGCACAGGTATAAACTTAATTGCCTCTCAATTTAAATTCATGCACATCATTATTGCAATAAATCCCTTTTTAAAAACAAATTTCATTGATGACGACAAATGCACTTTTTGTAAACAATACGTTCAAAAAACCGAACACAGATTTTATGCTTGATTGAAGAGTTTTAGAAGTCCTTTATTGCGTGGATTATAGACAAAATATTATAATTTCAAAACGAGATGATTTTTGGAAATGAAAAGTTAGGTAATCACAGTTTGATTGCAAAATATCTTATTTATAGGTCTATCTGGGATTAGAACAAAACAATTTTTATCAGTTACAAAAGTGAACACTGCATGTTTGTCATTATTGTTGTTTCACAAACTGGCAGGGCGCATTTGGACGGTGATTGATAACAGTTTATTGTAAAGGGATCGGGCTGAGAATCCTCCATATTATAATTTTGAGGGTACCAAAGTTATGTAGCGAAAAGCTGTTTTGAGAATTTTATAATGTATTTTTTTTTTAAAATCCTATGTTTGCTTTGCTATATATATATATATATATATATATATATATATATTCTTTGCAAGGTTGCTAGCGATGTCAACACCATGGTGTTTAGCTGAGGTTACAACTTGTATTTGATCACTCTGAATGACGTACTGTATTTGCAAAGATCGGATAATGTGTATGGGAACAAAATGCAAAGCAAATTATAGTGCTATCGAACAAATAACGGAAAGACTGTATTGATAAAACATTTGTAAGTGAACACTCAAATTCCATCACTCACGGGGCCAGGGTAATTATTGATTGTGTCTATTTCTTATCTAAAAGGTTTTCATAGTCAGTGTGAGCAGCGTTCATGGTACTACAGCTGAAGTCGAGCATGGGCAACTTTTTCCACGACGCGGGCCAGCTAAGTGATTTTTTTTTTTTTAAAGATACACTGCATGATGCAAAGTAAGAATCAAACCAGGTCGGGGGCCGGATCCAGCCCGCAGGATGTATTTTGCCCACCCGTGGCTTTAGGTTATGTCACTACTTTATATAATTATTAAGTAAGAATTGTTTATTATCTCACTTTTCTTAGTTTTTCTTGTCATATTAACAAGCACATGAAAAAAACTCTGCACATACTTGTTCGTGTTAGGCTTAACGTTAGATTTTATATAACGTGAAACAAAGACAATCATAACATTGCATATCACGTGATTGACATGATTTATGTCATACATTTGCCATATCAGTTCCAATACGCCCTTCACATATTTGAGTATATATCACATTTTACGATCTGAACCAAAAGTATAGTGGCTTTTTGTTCCGCATCATATTTTGAACTTGAGAGTACAAATTGGGATTCAGAAGATGTCAAGAAGAATTGAGACATTCGGTAATCTCATATTCTAAGACTTCAAACAGTTGCAGAAAATACACAGCCGCTTTGCTTTTGTCCAGAATGTGAAAAAAAATCAATATGTTTACTTAAAAGCTGCATAAATCTGACATTATGCTTTGGATATTGGTATCTCAAATTACCAAAATTGTATATCAGCATGGAAGGAAGGAATCTTTTTTAAATTTTAAAATATAATTTATTCATTTAGTATTTGACATTGCAGAAAATATAAGTCTCCGCCATCGGAATCCTGCTACAGATAACATCTAAGTCACACCTAGCTGTGATTGTAGACGGAGGGCACAGTCACCCTTGCTTTTCTTTGGTATCGTATGTTAAAACAGCCAAACGGTAACCTCATTGCATACCAAGAGTGAACCGCTAGGCGAATTTTCCACGTACTCCTCTATTACTGTTACTCTACTAACAATAATATCAATGAAAAAGAAAATTTTCATTACCATTGCCGAGTGCGAGTGTCGATATTAGTTGAAGACTTTGATGTTACTTAACAATACTTGTTTGTGCAAGGAACAGACGTACATCATACATGATTGTATGGAGACACTAATCAGTTACAGTACAAGCTTTCAAGAAGTTTTTGAACCTTACTTTATCTTAATGTAGACATTATGAATTTAAATTAATTATTGAAAATAAAACGTGTGTAATGATTTCATAGAAATAGTGCAGGAAAAACATATTGGCATAGTGCACTGGCAACTTGCCGCAGTTGACCTTGATATCATTTCTTACAGACAAAAAATTATTTTATGAGCTAATGTATGGTTTTAAAAGAATGTAGGTCCCTTTTTGACTGAAAATGACTGTCTAAAAATAGCGAACGCCACTTTTTTTTAGAAGAAGTCTACACATATGTAAAATATATTCTACAGGAGGCTGGCAACTAAAATCATTTTCATTCTAGCGCTGTCAGCGCACATTTACTACTAGATGTAGTCTTTGGACTCAATGCAAGCGTGTTTGCTGGTTATACCAGCAAAGTATCGTAATTGGCCAACATTAACATGAACGTCCACGGGAACTGAATTCGTTGTCTTTGCCATGTATATGCAATACATATCTCATGGAGATACAAGTTCATCTCTTATTCAAGACAGAGAGTATTGGGGACTTGCTGAAAACAGGTCTGTTTTTTAGGCGATGCAAGTTTATTTACTCTTCAAACTGATCACAAAACTGACAGTTCTTACTTTTGTTTTCAGTTTAATTGAGAAAAAGATTTATATTTCTTTTCTTTTCCTGTGGAACCAGTTGCTGTATCCAATGAAAATGTTACAAATCCTCGTTCTTTACCGAGTCCTTGCATATCATATTGCAGACAAAAATCCAAAATTCTAAACAACAAAATGAAAATCAAATAAGTTTTTAAAAATGCATTATTTAATAGGATCTTGGTTTTAGGGAAATTTGCACTTTTGATCTATCGTACCATAGTCGCAAGTGGCACTATTAAAAAGATATGGAAACGAAAAAATCCTACCCCTCCAGAGAAAAGGAAAGAAAAAAGAAACAACAGCATTTGTGATAAGCCAGGATTCTACACACACACACACACACACACATGTATATATATATATATATATATATATATATATATATATATATATATATATATATATATATATATATATATATATATATATATATATAGTTACGAATATGTAATTTAATTACTTGTGTGTTAGTTTTAAATTTTTTTTTATTTTTTATTTTTTGTTTCATTACATTTTATTGTAATGATTATTTTCACGGGATTTGATATTTCTGAAAAAAATATCAGTCTGATTAGAACGTAAAAGTATGACTTAAGCCCTATTTTTAGCTCACTTTGGTTCATAGATTTTGTAAACATCGAGTGAAAACGATTGGTCATTATCATGGTCATGTTCTGCTTGCGCGATAGCTCTAATTTGTAAACAACTTTTTTTATTGAATCTTATAGTAAGATTCGTTAAGTTCTTTCTAGCGTACGAGTAAAATAGCATATTTTTTATTGCTCTATTCAATTTAGTGATCACGTGGCTCGTCACGTGAGCCACCATGTGATCTAAAATCGAGGCTTAAAACAACCATTTGCTAGTAGATCTATTCAGTCGTAAAATTGTACCTTTGGGCTCAAGCTATTTGTCAAGCTGTTGCTATTTGAGTTGATTTTCGTATTTAAAATAATTTATTCACCCTGGGAAATATTCTACTTAAACGAAATACTTGGTCAAAGATATTCAGTGGAAATTTATTCTGGAATTTTAAACGGGAACATTATAAATTGTTATTCAACGAGGAATTGTTGCCATTAGTACAACGACCTCATCTGACGTCATCGCCTTCCATATTGGAACTTCATAGAGATTCAAACCTGCATTCAATTAGAACTGTTTAGTGATAGGACTTATATTTTTCAATTTTAGGATTAATTTTTTGGATTATATTCACAAACCGTAAGTCCTATTTCATATTTTTATCCTGTTTTCTAGGGAAATAAATTATTTTGTTAAAATTTACAAAGCTTGTTGGTTTCACTCTTTTCTTTTGTTACTTTTGTACAAGCCTACACGTAACAATCTATATATATATATATATATATATATATATATATATATATATGTGTGTGTGTGTGTGTGTGTGTGTGTGTGTGTGTGGTATTTCTTTAAATCTATTCCCTTACTTGTTCTCAACACCTACTTAGATTTTATATCAATGCTGAAAGTCAGCAAATTTCTTTTGCGCAAATGTAGACATAATCAATCACTTTTACAAGAATAGAAATTACTTTTGGTTTGCATCGTCTTTCATTTTGTTAGCAATTGATGAAGATTCCTTGAAACTATACTGTTTTGAGAAAACAAAGAACTAAGGACAGAATAAATCGGATTGATTCACACCCGTTGATCAATCACATTGATTCACACCCGTTAATCAATCACATGGGCACATGTACACGTGGAACAGCTTTTCTCTAGTCATCACGGTATGTGCAGTGTATACAATACATACATATATACATACATGCGTACATACGTACATGCATACATGCATACATATTATTACGACTCTATCGTCTTAAACTAAGTTATAGAAAATGGTGAAAACCAACAAGTTTTGCCAAATTCAACAAATAATTATTTCCCAAGAATACAAAGTGAAAGTTCTAAAAATAACTTATAGTATTGCGAAATAAACCCCAAATAATCATAGAATTTCGAATACAAGTCCTAATAATTAAAGTTCTGAACAATCTTTTGTAGTATTCTAAAATAAACCCAACGGTGGAAGTGTTGATGTGCCTGTGGTGGCCTATGTCACAGTGATGTGCCAACATCCTTTTGTTGAGACACAATAATATAATCCAATAATATATATCCTTATTTGAATTTCACTGTGAATCTATGTTTATATTTCCAAGATTGTTTCTTGAGCATTTGATGTTTTGGTCCGCGGTTGAATCTGCGTTCACAAAACTTATCCTGCTGACTTGTGCCCGGACACAGATGAGGCGCTAAGACGACCAGCTATCAAAGTCAGGCCGCCCTATCGAGCATATGATGTCATCGCCCCCTGTTGCAGCGTTTGAGAAGCGGAAGCGTAGTGCGTGTCAGTAGTTTTTTTTTTTTTTTTTTTTTTTTAATCTCAACCCGCATTGGTTCTTCATCTTTGCAGTCTTTAACGAGTAGTAACTCTACCGGGTTTTTTTAATCTTGGTGACATGTGTCACTTCCTGAGTGGTTTGTACAATTGTGTTGTGCTGTCGCATCCTTAGGCAGCTGTGCTGATGATTCTGTCATACGTGTGCCTGTAGTTGCTTGTTTGTTTTTTTTGTTGTTTTTTTTTTACTTCTAATCAACATCGACATGTCTTACTGCTATATATTGTCCAAAGCGTAACGTTGCTTAGCCTTACGTTTGTTTTTCCTAATCGTTTATTATTTGTTTTTAAATACGATATATTTCTCAGTGATATAAAAATAATCCATACTGACTTCTTCGTGCTTGAAGTCAATCCATGTCACTTAACCAACCGCCATGGTTCTTATAAAGCTATGGTTATGTTGAACTCTTAACTCTAAATAGCTTATGTATAATACAAGTTAAAGTTCCAAGTGTTATGGCGTGGCTGATAGAATACAAAATAGTGTGATTTGTGCGTGCAAAATATAAAGCCAACCCATTACAAATAATGGTAGGCAGGCGTGTAAGCTGCCTATGCTCAGATTCGCAGTTGCGAACGACAATTTTGACAGGAAAAGACAATGCATTTCAAATTAGTTAGTTTAATGATTTGTTAATAAGCAATCTGCCTTGATATAAGACAAATCGCTCCACGATTTCCTGTCGATTGTATATATTGAATTTAAGCAAACACTTTCTTTGTTGCTCGTTACGCGACGAGGGGAATGCCTTCGTCATTATATACTTGTGTATGACAAAGAATGGTCTAGCTACAAGCCTTCTGGTAGGGCACTGTCCTTTCTTAGAAACTTGTATGTCTCTGCTCTACGCTCGACATTATCGATAACGTTTTCATTCAACGCGTCCCTAATCAAATCTTTGTCTTTCCAGTAAAAGAGGACTAGCCACGAGATCGGCTTTTATAGGTAACCACTCCGGTGGCCTAAGTGATCCGAACGTCCGCCTCGGATATGGGAGGTCGTGGGTTCAAAATCCGGCCGAGTCATACCAAAGACATAAAAATGGTACTAGCAGCTGCCTCGCTTGGCGCTCAGCATTAAGAGGTTAGTGATAGGACTGGTTGACCTGGTGGCAGAATAATGCAACTTTGTGGGACATGATGCTACATGTCTGCAGCATGATGCCCGAGTGCCAGACATCACAACAAACTGCCATACTGCAGACATCGTAGCGATATGACTAACATTGTTAATGCTAAGTTAAAAATCGAAAAAGCACAAACACTCCCTTTTAGAGAATTTAAAAGAATAGCAGCCACCTAGTGCGATATGGTTGAAAGTCATGAACTACCAATGCCGCTGTCAACATTGCATAGCTACAAAAATCGAAATCTAACCACAAATAAAGGTGTCACAGTCAAAGTCACCAAGGGCACTACATAATTTCTAAATAAATAAAACCAGATTTGCGCCAGCCTAGTGGTGGAATTAGTGATGGTGGGATGGGGGCGTTGCGGACATTGCCCTTGTTTGTCCCTTGAGGAATGCACGGGTCTGGCATGCGAATTTTTGGCATGTTGCGAGAAACATGCGGGCAAGGGTCGCTACCCCAGCTCATCCTGCCATCCCTCATGCATGCAAATTGATTCTCAACTACATGCACTATAATTTATGCTATATATAGCAATGTCAGAATCTCATTCTATTCGTATGTTCTAATACTGACACAAAAAGCATGAATCATTTTTAAAAGAATTTGATGGTCGACCTATTAAAGTCCGGTAATAAAGACTAAAAGAAGTTCCGGTACGCCTGTAATACTTTGTTTTTGGAAAGCAGATGCAATATTTTCCACAATACGGTAACTGATTCCATTCAGAAGTTAATATTGATCAATGCAAAATGATACCGCATCTTAATACCAGCGAATATTGATATTCTATTTTAGTAACATTTTACCCCTATATGGGTGTGTTGGTGTAATTGGACCTAAGGTACGATCATTTCCTTTAATACGGTTTGTCCACTGATTTTGTAAGGGTTTCAAGTAACATGATATATTAAATTTCTTGAAATTTATTAGTGCAGTTTTAATTTAACATTTAATCCTATTATTTTTAACTATTCTACATTATTTTTTTATTCTTTATATTTATACCAGTTATTAGACCGCTCCGGTGGCCTAGTGGTTAGAGCGTCCTCCTCGAATGCAGGAAGTCGCGGTTTGGAACCCCGGCAGAGTCATACAAAGACTTATTAAAATGATATTAAGAGCTGCCTTGCTAGGCGCTCAACATTAAGAGGATGGTGTTAGGACTGGTAGAACTGGTGTCAGGATAATGTGTGGGTGGGACATTATGCTGCATGTCTACGGTGCTAGACATCACTATAAACTTCCACACTGCAGACATCGTAGTGATATGACTGAAAAAATGTTAAAACTACGTTGACAATCCAAATCACACACACACACACACACACACACTTATTAGTGGATGAGTACTTTTTATTGATTTGCAAACAACTCTAAGTATGGATGGCCTAGTAAGATTTAATGTTTTTCGTAACCCTTCTATACGGGACGCAAATGTACAAAAATAGAAGTTTTTTGTAATTTTGTAACTAATGTAGTTACGAACGTGTACTTAAAGACAAGGCTAAAAGCTATTGTAACATGATTATGATATAATTACCAAAGCAAAAGTTAATGACAATGTTAAATCTATTGTAACATGATTATGATTTGTTCACTCTCATTAGGACTTAAACAGAACAAAGAAAATGCATTCTATTTTATTACATGAAGATTTATCTTTGCATCAAACTAATGTTTTCTCCGGCTGATAATTGTATTTTCTCAAAAAAAAAAAAAAAAAAAAAAAA